>JAVQJG010061708.1:0-10559 GCA_036024015.1 Craterocephalus amniculus | reverse complement strand
AACAAATATCTCAGGGAAGGATCCAAATCTCCAAAAAGTACCGTAGGTGTCCAGTACACTTCAGTTTACATCATAATTAAGGCCCCACTTGCAAAAAAGTGGACTTCTCCTTTAATTAGTCCAGCAGGGGACTGCTGCTGCCAGGAATGATCCACTATCTTCCAGGAAACTGGTGAAGTCTCTCACTGAACACACTCTGCGGTTTCTTCACTGTGTTGTGTAAAGGGCGTGAAGGATTACACATTTGCTTTTCCTACATACTTCTCGGACAATCCGCTCCAGCAACTCCAGAGTTATCCCCAGCACAGAGCCAGCTTTCTGGATCAGTTTGTTGCTGCTGCCTCAGATGATGGATGCAAAGCTGATTGCACTTTCCACAACAGACTTAAGATAGATGACGTCTTGGTTCAGATGCTGAATGATCTTTGATAGAGACCATGCTCTGTCCTTTCTTGTAGAATACTTCTGCATTGTATTTCCTATCTGTTTCTAGCTGAACCCCAAGGTACTTTTTTTCTTCACAAATCATGGGCCTACATTTGTGTTTTTTGCAAACCTGTAAGAAGATGGACTTCCTGTTTCCCCCAAGCGGCAACCTTCCGCTAAAAAAGTGATGCCCATGCGGAAGTGAAAAAAATTCTAGCTCCTCCGTTTAGATGTTATTTAATCCTAAAGTTCCTCATCAATTGTGGGCGTGTCCCTTTGATTGACAGGTGCCAGATAACCAGGAAAATGAGGCCTAGCGTAGCATAACCGCAGTTTTTAGCCGCTAACAGCGCTCCATATCTTTAACTCGCCTTCCTCTGTTAGCTGGTTAGCTTCCGTTAGCTGTGGGTTAGCTTTATTAGCACGTATCTCGGAGTGTAATTGTTGTCAATCATCCCTCCCCGCGCTCTCAGCCCCCGTCTCCGTGCCTCGTTGTCGGCCATTTATGGGCTTTCCGGCAGTCACGAGACTCGTGACGGTGACAAGATGGCGGAGGAAGGAACCTCCCAATGTGCATCACTTCAGCTCAACGCAATCCTATGGGTCACGTGGTTTAAGGGTTTGTCCATTCTTTTTACAGTCTATGGGTTAAACAAAGGCAGAACAGATAAAGTTAGAATGAAAAAGCAGCAATTTAAATGAAAATCTCCCTCTGTGGGGCATCGTGGATATCTGCAGAGCCAACACTGACCAGTCACAGCCATCATCTTCAAACATCCAAACCAAACTAATCCGCTCCAGTCATGTTTAGGAAATCTTTGATTGGGAACTGAGAGAGACGGAGGCACCAGCCTCTTCTAATTTTGATGCAGTTCAGTTGAGTCTTTTGAGTTTGAGGATTTAATGCTTTATGGTATTTGATTAATCATCTATAAAGAAATCTCCTTAGTTTATTGCACTTCTGCAGAGATCATCATAGGAAAAGAAAAATCTTTAAACAAATCTGTTGCATGAGACAACTAGTGTTGATGTGTTTGACAAAGAGAATAAAGAAGTCACTCCATCAAAGGATAAAAGTTTGAGGACATAGAGAAGCAATGACCACTTCATTACATTTTCCTTCATTTTCTTGGTTTGATCTCTTGCATCCATTTTGTTTTATTGATAAATCCTCACTACATTCATGACCTTTCAAGTCACTATTTTAGCTTTAGACCATACTTTCTGCTTCATTTATTTGAAGACTACCTATGAAGAAAATATCTGTTGTTTTGTTCAGGGCAACGTTAGAACAAAGCCCAATCTTTAGCTAAAACTAACCAAACAAACAAACAAAAATTCCCCCTTGTGCAAAAGGTTGTTAGTGAGTTGAAGCATGGCTGGACTCTAATTTCTGTGTTAAGATTTCGTCCCACAGGTGGTTTTTATATGTTGAACTGATTTTTATGACTGTTCTGTTGCCAGTGAGTTTTAAATGGCTTGTTTTAATGAATAAGGACAGATCTAATTGGTTAATTGACAGCAGGTGACACTTCCCCCTGCCACTGGATGGGCTGATGGTTCATCAGGAACCTGGGAGGTAGACATGGGCTGGTAGGAGATGGAGATTCCTCTGGAAATTGATACAAGCATGGAGAAGGAGCCTGGGGCCAGGAAACGACAGCTGCATCAGAGGCGTTAGGCTTCAGCAACTTTATTGATTCCTTCAGCAAGTTCCTTCAGGGAAACTGAGGTTCCATGAAGCACGGCCAGCAGTGGTGGCGGGTTTGACAGAAAGGTGAGGATAACTGGAGGGTCAGCCAGTGCAGTGAGCTGCAAGCTGGACCAGATGGGAACCATACGAGACGTATCAACCAAGGCCTAGTAGCGTCAGGTTATTAAAGATAGCAGCATAGACCTCTTATATAAAAAGCTCCTCATCCTTAACCAACACTGAAGACTTTTGTCTGCCATGAACTGTTTGATCCATTTACAGGACTTCTGTTTCTTATTTTACATTTTTACTTTTTGTGATTTTAGAATTTTTAGAGGACTTTTATCCTGCTTAGTTTGTTTTGTTTTGTTTTTATTGTAACTGACCAGTGCTCCCTTCCTGCAGCAGTGGAACTGTGGTTGGCTGGTATACATGGAATCTCACCTTATTCCACCAAGGTAAACACTGAGTGTCTTTTCTGTGTAATAACAGCTTTCTTTGCACATTTTTGACACTACCAGTGGCTGGAATCCTGTTTTAATTAGCACTGATCCCTCTTTGCATCTGCTTATCTTACTGCAGCAAAGCTCACATTGGATCACATTAGCAGCTCTCTGTGTCAGCATCAAGCCTGCATCACTGACTATGATTAGGCATATTTTCTTAAGTTATTCTCCCAGATAGTGAAGATTAAATCTTAAGGTCACATGTAGCTACTCCAAGAAAATATTAATTGGAAAGACAGAAAAATTTAAAATATCTGGTGATGTTAAGTGGTGTCAGAGAGAGGAGGCGATGGGAAGAAGGTTTGCTGAACAGTCCATCTGAATGGAAAATGACAGAATATAAACTTTTAAAAGAAAAGACGGCCTCAAAACTAGCTGTTAAAAAGATCAGTAAACCTAATGACAGAATGGATAAAAAGGGGAGTTTGATGGTGTGGGAAAATTTAGATCAAGTAGCAGAGGAAAATCCCAGACAGCATGGGGAATAAGGGAAGACATGTGAGGACTGATCTGCCTTAATATTATTGAATAAAAGCTTTAGAGCCATGAGCTTTGAGGAAAAGTCTGTGCAACTTGGAAGGCAGGGAGTAAATCTATTTCTGTTCTTCTAAAACTGAATCATCACTCCAAAGTAATTCTGTCTGCATTCATTATGATGTGAACAGGTGTAACCAGGTCCAAAACAACTTAAAACAGAATCACATGTAAAGTCCAACAGAAATTAGAAATGAAACTGAAATGAGAAGCGACAAGCATGTCCTTTTCCCCCTCTCTAGATTAATTCTGTACTCGCTGGCAGCTCCGAGGGTTCGTCGTATGAGGACATGATGTGTTATGATTTATTTATACGTAGGAATGTTTCTGGCAGGAGAGTTTATTTTCTTTGTCAATAACTAAAATATAAAGAGTTTTATTCAGTAATTTTCCAGGAATAAACCAAGACTGCCTGAGGCGCAATATCAAGATTTCTATGATGTGGAAAATTTGTAGCGAGCTACTCTGCAGTGCAATTTCAGACTCCAGCTTGAGGAATGGAGTTTACCCATTTTTCCTCATATTTAAAACAAAGTTAAAACATTTATCAAATACATTTATTGATAAATGTAAATTATATGAGATATTATTATTTTATTGAAAAATTTGTTGCTGAATTGATCAGTGGTAAAAAGACGAGCTCATATTTCTCATGAAATAGTAAAGCATCACACATTAACAAAAACCAATTTCTATTGTGGATAAAATCTTGGTTTTTAGTATTCAATTTGTATTTACATTTTACACTGCATCCCGACTTTTTAAAACTGTATTAGTCACCTAGAACAACCGAGGACAATTCATGCTCTTAAGAAGATTCCTACTGCAACAAATGCTGAGGATCATATTTAGTTTATAGACAATAATAGTTCCAATAAAAGTCATAAGTGAGACGGATCTGCTGCTGTTGGTTATATAAGTTGCACACATTTTCAAACCGATCCACATCAAAGCAACAAGCTCAACGTCCTCCACGGTTTACACCTTTGACCCTTACTGAGTCACAGCAGTTAGCCCTGCTGAGCATCGCAAAGATGATCACCCACTCCTCCTTTTTCAAGACTCTTCAAGAGCTCTTCAGGAGCCCCACTCACACTCATCATCATCATCATCTATGAATATCTAAATCAATACCACTTTTTTTCATGTAAGGAAATGTTGCATGTAGGAGAGGAACATAACGTGGAGGCTGGACCAGAAGCACAAACTGGGGCTAAGCGGGCGATAGAGAATAGAAGGTGGAAAATAGAAATGAAAAAGTTGGATTATTCAATCTCACTGGAAATATCTCAGCAAACTTGCATCAAGTTGCTGTTGCTCTTCTTCTTTTCTTTTAAACTATTTGAAAGGTTTTCACAATTTGATTAAATCCAGTCAAATTGAGTTTGAAACAGCAGAGAGAAAAATCTCTTAATTAGAAAGGACTTCTTTGGAGAAGGCCTTGAAATCCTCATAATGAACACAGCTGACCCTCTTTCATCAAGTTCCCTCCTTCAAAGGCCAGAGATAACCTCATGCATGCAGACAACAATGACTCCAGAAACCTAGCAGAGGGTGAACTCTTGATGACAGCCCCCCGGAGATGATGACAGTTAGAGCTGGAGAAAAAGGAAGAGAGAAAGAAAAAGAAGCATAAAGAAATTAAAAGAAAAAAGCACCTAGGCAAGGAAAGAGAGAGAAGAAGAAGGTGAAAGGAGAGAGAAAGAAAAGAGAGACTAAAAGCAAAGCCTTCTTAAGATGTCACTCAGAAGATTATGAGAACCCAGACTTCAGTCCTGCCTGTCTGATAGCTGCTTAGCATGTGCTAATGCAATGCTAAATAGAGTTTAAAGGGAGCGTGAACATTTTGCATTTTGATTTGGCAAAGAAATGGAAACATTTTCATACAGAGCGTTTTTAACCAGCTCACTGATACAATGAAATACAATTTTCATAAGAGCTGAGAAAAGAAGGAGGAAGAAAGGAAGGAAGGAAGGAGGGAGGGAAGGTCATTTTAACTCCATTTCAAAAGTAAGAGTGGAAATATTAAATGGATTAAAAAGGGCTGCTGTGGTTCTTCATCTGCATTTTGGCAAATACATGGTGGCAGGGCTGCTGTCTGCTACCCATCCACTAAATAAACTGGAGCTTTGATCAAGTCAGAATCCTGCGCACACACACATGAACACACACTTTTGTGTAACCACAAATACACCATTGATATAGTTAGATGTTTTTCCTGTTGAGAATAAAAAAAGAAGCAGAAATTGAAGCACAGGTTTTACTTGCATCTGGATGTCTGACATGTCTTCTCTCTATCTCTTTCTCCATGTTTGTATTTTTCCACCCAGTTTTCATCCGCTGCTTTCATCAATGTAGGATTATCTCGCAACATGACATAAAGAGTGAAAAGTGATTTCTAAGGAGTAAAATATACAAATAAATCATAGTCCCGCATTCACATTGCTCTACAAAAAAATGCCTTGCCTATATTTAACAGCTTTTCAGCTTATAAAACTCTGCGAGTCACTTTTCATTCATTTTAGCAGGTCAGTCAATCAAGAGTTGACATAATGTGCTGTGACAAAAAAGAAAGGTGGTCATATTTATACACATTCCTGTTAACAGAAAGATTTTAAACAAAAGCTGAGGACTTTAGATGGTAATTGTCACACGGTGAAAATGCAGGTGCTGCCAGAAACTGGACTGTGTCCCACTAGCTTGGTTTTAACATGGTTTTAGTGTGGTTTTTATAGCATGTTTTTAACTTGTTTTTATTCCAAGCTAGTGGGAGTTTTAATGATCTGATTGGCAGCACCTGCGGAAGGACTCCTCCCCTGCCAATTAAGGACACATTTAAGTCGGTGTGCGGGCAGCAGGAGGGAGGAAGGAACAGAGACACACGGCAGCCGAGGGTGAGAAGCGGTGCGGGACGGTTACCGGCCTCCCGGCCGACTCTCGGCTGGCCGGCCACTACCGGATGAAGATGATGATGATGATGATGATGATGATGATGATGATGATGATGATGATGATGATGATGATGATGATGATGATGATGATTGATGATGATGATGATGATGATGATGATGACAACGTCATGGGCCAGATGAGCCAGATTGGGAGCCACATCCGGGGCCAGATCGAGAGCCGGATCCAGGGCAGATCCAGTGACAGAACCAAGAAGACGAGGACGAGAGGCGGTACGAGAGGCGGTGGTGTGAGGATGGGAGGCAGCCGGACCTGCGGCGACCCCGGGGGGGGAACAGCCTATGGCCCGAGGCGGCCGCTGGAGGCGCGGCCGACCGGCCATGGGAGGAAGGAGAAGCCGCTAGAGAGGAGGCCGCCAGGACCCACCACCAGCCTTTTTAATCACTCTCCTTTTATTGGACATTTTATTATTTTTATGGTTTTTTATGCTTTTTAATAAAGCTTTTAACGGACTTTTAATACTGCCCTCCTGTCTCCATCCCTCCAGCAGCGCCCGGTATCAGATTTTAACGGACCCTTTTCTCGGCCCGTGACATAATCCAGTAACTACATCTAAAATGGTACGATGGATGCCTGAGACTTTTTAACATTTTAAAAGCTCTTGAGTTGTCAAGTTTCAAGAGCAAAAAAAAAGTAATCCCTGCACAGCTAACAATAACTCTAAGATTTCAAAGTTTAACATAAACCCAATGAAGTTTTGATGTTGGGCTGCACGGTGGTGTAGTGGTTAGCACTGCAGCCTCACAGTGAGAAGGCCGCGGGTTGGAGTTTGCATGTTCTCCCCGTGTATGCGTGGGTTCTCACCGGGTACTCCTTCCTCCCACTCTCCAAAGACATGCATGTGAGGTTAATTGGGCACTTTAAAATTCTCCCTAGGTGTGAGTGTGTGTGTGAGTGGTTGTCTCTCTCTTCCTGTTGGCCTTGCGACAGACTGGCGACCTGTCCAGGGTCTCGCCCGTTGATAGCTGGGATAGGCTCCAGCACACCCGCGACCCAATTGGATTAAGCGGTTCAGAAAATGGATGGATGGATGAAGTTTTCATGTTGGTCCTCGTCTGTTACTGCTACTTTATCAGAGTGTATTATATTGTAGTTTCAACTTGACTCAATGAACTTTTAGCCCCACCCTCAGGGATAGAGCTCTGATGTGCAGGAGGGCTGGATTTGGAAGGAGCCTCATTCCTTTAGTCATCACATCCTTACAGAAACACCTCCTGATATTGTCTTATGTGTAAGAGTGGATGGTGGGGTTGAACAATGTTAAGTCAAAATCCTCCCTAGGAGCGAGTGTGTTTATAAGGAGTGGGAGGAAGCATAATATTTAGTCCCACCCCCGTAAATAAAAGGCAGTGCCACCAGAACTGTCATGTGTAAGGGTAGAAGGATGAGGTTATTGTTATAATTAAATATCTATTCATCAAATAATGAGCATATTAAACGGAGTCTTCCTGGTTTCTTTTTGTTGTGAACTTGTGGCTGATGCGATGGTGACGGGATGGACTTCACATGTTTTCATTCATCTATTCATATTTCTGTTACACACTCCAACACACCACTTTCTTGCCTGAGTTGCTCTGTCTGCTATCATTAAGCCCTGAAACGTAATTAAATCTTGTTACAGTTATCCTGTCATTGTCAAAATGTCAGACCTCGGCTTGTAAATAGTGTGGATTCAGTCAAGTTAATGTGATGATTAAAGTCAGTTTTAATCAAACGTCAGGTCAGCTTTTCAGTAACCGCATCACATTAACATTCATATTCATATCCATGTTTGCTTATTTATCTAGAAAAATGAATAATGCACATTGATCAGCATGACTGCATCAGTCTGTTATGATAATATTCACCGTTTTCATCTGCAGTCCCTGGCAGGTTGATGGCATATAAAACGTTAAAAGAAACTACATATTACAGTAGCATGTGATGAGAATTAGCAGGTTAGGTCATATTTCCCCATAACTCTCCATTCTCTCACATAAAATGTAGAATGAAATGTAAAAGTCTTTTTTCTTTTCAGCTAAATATCTCACTAACCTTAAAGACCTCATCCCATATTAGCCGGAGGGCTTTGCTCCCAGACTGCGGATTTTCTGTGCAGACACAATGCTTTTAAAATCAGGCTAAAAACTTTCCTTTATGATAACTTGTTAGAGATAGCTTTGTCCTGAAGTAAAAAGCTATTTTTAATTTTACTGAAGCCTGCAAAAAGACGTCCATTAATGCACTAAAAACCTTTTTCTACCCTCTTCTAGCCCTTCCCTTCTTCCATATGCATTCATTTGCTGTTAATGCATGTTTCCTTTTGTCTCTTCCATGTAGTCTTTCTGTTTTTGCAGGTTGCTCTCTTTCTCTTATTCGGCCTACTTGTCCCTATCATGACTCCTCATCTCAGCCATTTAAGACAGATGATGGTCTTCTCTGACTCTGGTTTTGCTGAGTTTTCTCTCTCCCCTTTGTTACCATGCAGTCGCTTGATATAATTAGCTGCGTTATTCTATTAAAAGGAATCTGTATTGTTCTTGTTTTTCAGCTATAAATATGTGCCAATAGATATAAATGAATATTGTTGTCACTTGTTGCTTTTAGCTACACAAATAGTAAATCTGAACAGCCAACATCTGTGCAACTTGTTTCAATCTTTCTTGCATGACTATCTGCTGATAAACATATGTCAGAATACAAAAGACTTTGCATGCTATTAACTGTAACTAACGTTTTTCTAGACTAATATCTAGTTATACACATCTTTTTGACATATCTGTATCTGTTCTTTACTATAGAAAGGAATTAATCAACCCCAATTTCATTTATTCTGTACATTTTAGCATAAATGTAACCCAAAGAGCTCTATAAAGCAAAAACAACAGCATTGAAGTAACACATTTAGTGAGACTTGGTGTGTGTTTTGACTCAAACAAAACAGCAGCTGAAAGAAAAACTGAGTTTTCTATCCCTCAAAAACAAGACGAAGAATTACAAATAAAGACAGTTGCACATGAAGATTAGAGGAAAGAGTCGAGGGTGGTGGTTAGACCACATTAAGATCCAAAGCATGTACAATTAATGTGCTCAACAGAGCAGTTTCAATTATTAATCTGGATGTGCAGAATAGGCTCAGACTCACTTAGAAAAACAAGTTGCTTCAAATGCACATTCCTTGAAACGTTTATGAACTCTTGGCAGCCAATAAATACTGTAATAGTGAGATTTCTATATTTGGGGAGATTATTCTTTGCGCAGAAATTTTTTCTGTTTGATGGGATCCTAAATGTAAAATGGAGCTTTTTAACTTTCCCCTGACCTGCCTGGCAATGGAAAGGAAATAAGCCAAAGCAAACACCAGCATCTCAGCATTTTTAACCTTTATTGTAAGTCTAATAGATTTTGCAGTCTCATGTTACATTTTGATGGGACTTAAGTGAGTGATAGAAAAGAAGAAAACATTTTATGGGTTGTGTGTGAGGCTTGTGTTAGAGAGCCATTAGCCTTGGTTCTCCCCTGAGCATGCAAACCCTTTTAAAGAAGAGTGAGAAAGAGAGGAAGAGAAAGAGATGGTCATGAAAGACAAGGTGTTCGTTTCTCACATCACCTATTAAGTCTGTTCATGTTTAACAACGTATGAGGCTGCAGCGGCTTCCTTCCTCTGGTACCTGTGCACAGGAACTGATATTGCTTGAATTTAGCTGAAGAGGAAAAGTGGGAATCAGACATGAGAGGACAGTCAGTTGAAGCTGAAAGTTTATGACAGCAACAGAAGTGGAGAGATCTGTGAGTTAGCAAAGGAGGTGAGGTCATGAGAAAGTGAGAGACAGGCGCAAGAAGCTGGAGAAGATAGGCTTCAGCTGACTTTTCCTTTTTGGTTCCTGTCTCTTTGAACAGATATGGGCATATACAGTATAGGTCCACTGAAAGCCTCATGCCATTCACACACGACTCCACACATATCAGTGTGCTCACATTTCACCTTCAAAGGATCACACAGAAATTTCCCTCCAGGTATACTCAGCAAAAATAGGTTACCTAAATCTTAATAGTTTTCATGGAAGAGGATCACTCAGTCTTTTGATTTCTTATTCCTGGTTACCTCATTTCAGTAAAAACATTTTGTCCACATTAGATGTAAATGAGATCAGATTATTTCTTACGCTTGGATTAGTGCAACGTCATCTTCACTTAGAAGGAAAATTAGGCAAAAATTATCTTGAACTTCAAAATTTATGAGAAAAACTACAGAAATTAAACAAGAAATGGCATATCCAGCCACAAAATATGTAAAATATCTCTTCAGTCATGAGTAGATAGAGCAAAGCTGTGTTTTGTAACAAACAGGTTGAGTCCTCATGAAGACAAGCAAATCTAAATTAAGGGCTGCAGAATGTGGTCTTGTCAGCACAACCTGGGACTGTTTGTCTGTAGCTCCGGGGGGGGGG
>JAVQJG010061705.1:0-19788 GCA_036024015.1 Craterocephalus amniculus | reverse complement strand
ATTGTAGCAAGCAGAATGATTGTCTGGCTGCTGTTTGGTGCTGGGCAAATTTATTCTATCAAGTAGGGATTTATACTGCATGTATAAAGTCCCTCTTGAGGAGATAAACTTTATTAATTCAAAATCTTATTGCTGGACTCGACCGGAGGGGACCGAGAGAGAGAAGAGAGAGAGAAGAGGGAGGGGAAAGAGTGGTGTGGGGAGTGGGGGTAGGGACAAAATATACCATATACAGAAAACCATTTAATCCATACAAGTTACAACCATAGACTGTAAAAAGAATGGACAAACCCTAAAACCATGTGAACCATAGGATTCTGATGAGCTGAAAAGAAGCTCATTGGGCAGTTCCTTCCTCCGCCATCTTGGCATCGTCACGAGTCTCGTGAGTACCGGAAAGCCCAAAATGGCCGACGAGAGCGGAGCTGTGAGCGTGGGGAGGGATGATTGACACCCATCAAAATCTGAGCTACAAGCTTACAGAGGTAACCTGGAGCTAACGGGAGCTAACCAGCCAACGGAGGAACGCTGGATAAAGATATGAAGCGCTGTTAGCGATTAAAAACCGCGGCTGTGATACGATAGGCCTTTCCCGGATATCAGGCACCTGTCAATCAAAAGGACACGCCCCTAATTTTGAGGAACTTTAGGATTAAATAACATCTAAACGGAGGCGCTAGAATTTTTTTCACTCCCCCCACAGTTGTCATGAAGGTAAACCTGACATTTTAATCCTGGCTGTAAACATGTTTAATTCTGCTGTAAAGTTGCCGTTTTTAACATAAGAGCCAATGGGCCTGGCTCTGTTTTGGAGCCAGCCCCTAGCGGATGAGGAGGGAACTGCAATTTTTTGCACTTCCGCATGTGTATCACTTTTCCTGGTGGCACACAACACACATACACACCCTCACCTACACACCCACTCACTACACACACACACTCACTAACACATTCACACCCACACACAACACACAAACACACCCTCACATTCACACCCACACACTACACACACACTCACACAAACACACACACACACACTCTCTCCATCCTCTCACACATACACCATTAGCCCGCCACCTGAAGCCCTGGGGGGACAAACCCACCCAGGACGAGAGGAGACACGAACCCGGCGTATGTAATTTAGCTGACCCTGTAACCTTTCATAGCTTTTTCTGTTGGACAGCCATTAGCTCCAGCTGATTGATATGTTTGCTTTATGTTCTCTTCCCTTCTGTTTATTTGTGATACACGGCCATCAGGATGACTTAAAGATTACACACCATGCAGACAACAGCTTGAACAGCTTCTGTAAATGGCAGAAGAAACTCAATATGAAAGGAGACGAACATCCGCTGCACCACGATGTAGCTGTTCTGCTCACAAGGTAAATAAAGATTTGATTCATCATTAATAAGCACATGTCACTGTGGTGTTAGGTTGCATTTAGTTTCTGTCATGCTAGATCAGTGCAGTTAAGCAGTCTGGCAGGTGTATGAATAAGCGTCAAAGCTGCATTTCGTCCCTCACAAACTTGTTTTTTTCACTCACCCACCAGCCCCAACGTTATCTAATATCTATGCTGAAACAGTACCAGCTCACACAACAGTAATCATGTATGAGGCATTGCAGGTGAGGAAATGTTCAAATGTGAATTTTCTTTACACAATGTGTTGTAGAAATAATAGTTGAGTTCAAAAGTTTACACACACTTGTAAAGAACATAATGTCATGGCTCTCTTGAGCTTCCAGTTATCTCTACAACTCGGATTTGTCTCTGATAGACTGATTGGAACAACTGCTTCTTTGTCACAAAAAACCTTCATGAAGTTTAGTTCTTATATAACTTTATCATGGGTCAACTTAAAATGTTGAAATGTGATGTGATTTTTCAGAAACTTTGCTTGCTGGTTTTTTGATGACTTTTTTTTTTTTTATGAAGCCAAATGGATTTAAGATACAATATAAAAAAAGATTACTTCAAATAACATGTTTTTTATTCATCCCCATAAAGACATTTTATATTTATTATTCTAAATAATATTTATCATATTTTAAAACATAAGATGTTGCTTGTAAGTGCAAATGCTCACATTAAACCTCCCATTAAATCCAATTCAATGTTTAGGCCATCCTTTCTTTGCAAAGGCAAAAGCTACTGTAAATGATGTATTCTTATGATGAGAGATAATACAAAAATACCTAAACGAAAAAGCTACAGCAGAAACAATAATGATTCTGACTCTAAAAGTAGAGATAGCTTGGTGCTGTGAATGTGAAATCTCAAACATTAAATATGCATTTACTGTTAAAATTGTGAATCCATCCACTGAAGCAGAAAATGTTCTTTTTTTACTTTCTTTGCAACCATTTACTGTTATTTTCCACAGATCTGTGAACGCTGAGAAATGATTTATTTAAATGTAATCACATTATTGTGGAAAAACAGCTGGAAACTCCAGGGATTACAAACAATCCTGCATTTAAAGACTGAAGTGCGCTCTGTTTGGGTAATCTGTGGTAGAGGCTGGTTTGTTGAGAGCTTTGTAAATAAGGAGAAGGATTTTAAGGATTTTTCTTATTGAAATTCACTGGGAGCCAACGAAAAAGCTTAATTTGGGGGACATATGAACTCTCTGTAGTTTGTGACACAAATATAAAAGCAGGATTTTGAATCAGCTGAAATTTCTGAAATTGTTAGTAACTTCTTGGTAAAATGTTGGGACCATCATTATGAAAGAAGTCACAAAAACATTTAATCCCTCTTGTGACTAAAGCCCTAAAAATGGATAAGAAATTGCTGTCCTAAAATCCTAAGGGATTACTGAGCCAAGGATCATTTTAGATTTGAACAATTAAACCATTTTAGATGTAATTATTTGTGACTGTCCAACATTTAAACCTGTTAATCTTTCCTTTGGGGTCACAATCTTACTAGTCTGACCCTAGAGGGTGGAGACTGATTCATTAAAATCTGTTGATTGGTGTATAGAGTCGTCACTTCCTGTGCAACTCAGCAGTGAGAACAACACTACATTGCCATGTGTATTTACATATACCGTGCATTTTTGGTGGTTTAAAATCACATGCCAAGAAAGAATTATTACCTTCTAATAATTCACAAAGGGGGCTGCATTTTCATAACATCCTGCTATCATAGTATGTTCCTGGCGCAACTATCACTGTCCTGCAGATAGGCCGCCTACTGGGTAAGGGTAAGGTTGGCTGTGATCAGAATCACCATGCCAAACCACAGCAAACCATCCCATCCAAAGTTGGACCCTCATTGGAAATGGGGCTGAAGCAAATAAATCTGAAAATGGCACAGTTCCTCTCCATCTTTACAACACATAGTCATCTTTCCTGTACTGATGGCCTCACCAAATCTTTAACCTGCAGGCACAAACCCCGCCAACAGCTTCAGCAGTGGCAGATTACAGCGTTGCATTCAAGCTGCAGAAGCTACTTAGCATAAAATAAAATCTTCTGCTCCTTTTACTTGTCAGCAACATGCAGACACAGAGAACATCATAGGCCCTGTGATTTAGCATTATAAGAGTTAGCATGCTTGCCAATGCGTGTAAGACAATGAGCAAACACCTTATCTTTTATTCTGGGTTTTTGTTGTTTTTCTGTGGCAGCATTACAGCACCTTCCACAGGCCTGGTATGTAAACTCTTTCCAGTGGGATTATGGGAACGATTATATTCATTGAAACAATTCCATCTTCATGGAAAACTGTTTTATATGGGTTTCTATATCCATGTGGATGGAGCCAGGCCGAAGCTGGATGAACAATCGTTGCTCTGTAGCTCCTCTCTCTATAAAGCTGCATGTTGAGTGACCTTAGTCTGCTCTGATTGGTCAGCTGATTAATTTAAACAAGTGGAGCACATTCATTGAGAAATAGTAAACTTGGCAGGTATTATGCAAAGTTAAATTGTGATTTATGAGTGAGGGGGAAGCAATAAAATAAAAAAGAAGCTTGATTTTCTTGTTTATTTATCCTTATTTTTAACTGGGAGCGGATGCTTTTGTTTCAAAGATCTCATGAAGTCGCGCCTGTATTTAAAACAGAAACAGATGCCACAGGATTAATTGCAAACTCTTCAATTTGAGTTCTCCTCTGAGTTGTGTAGTAGTGAGGCAAATTATCAGTACTGGCATAGCGAAGAGATGTTAACAGGAAAAGGAGACCAGATTATATTAAAACAAAATAAGCTGGACAGAGTCCAGTGGAGGATAAAATGATGAGAAATTGCAGCAGCAAGGCATGCTGAAGGCAATCATTCTGGCTGAATGACAGGGAACTAACGCAGCAAAAAAAGCAAAGTTTCTCTGCTGATTTAGCACCGCAATCATGGTAACTTCAACACAGTTCATTTAAAACAGATTGACCTGTCATTTAAAAGTCCTTTTTAGAGTCTTCTTAAGAAAATGTCGACAAGTTCACTGCTGGTCTGAGTGGTTTCTTCCTCGACAGCTGGCCCCCACTCTGGATCCATGATTTAGATTGGAGGTGAATTTGTGATAATCCTGGACCAACAAGGATGTTCTGCTGACCAGGGCTGAGTTGTTGGGCCAACAGATATAAACTGCTGCACCTAGTTTCTTTATGTGCAGCAGTGTGTCTGCCCCTCTGACTGCCACTCCCATTTCTCCATGTTAAACCTGCAGGGGCTCACACCGTTTTTTTCTGTTGGGATATCCAGTTGATGTTTTGGGATTTTTTGGACCTCTAGGTGCCTCTAGGTCCAAAATCATTGTAACAAATTAAAGTCAAATAAATCCAAACTGAAAAATGATATGCAACTAAAACCCAAACAACACAATAAACAAAACTCAGTCATTTTGGCCCTGGCATATGTACCTCTGAACCAGTAAATGGAGTGTTGTAATCTATTCATGGACTCATTAAATTTGTCTTTTTTTCCGGATTGCCGGCAGATGATGTTTCTGATCCAAACTCAGTTTCTGCTTTTCAAAGGAAGGACATCTGTGCCGCCATCAACATGCCTTGTGAGACTCTGGGTCTGTCCCATGTGGCAGGAATGTGTCAGCCCCACCGCAGCTGCAGCATTAATGAAGACACAGGCCTCCCGATGGCCTTCACGGTGGCACACGAGCTGGGACACAAGTAAGGTTTTACTGCATATGCATACACAAACACGGTTACACACATAAACAGAATTATGTAAGATCAGTCAGTATCACCACTAAAGTAGCAGTTGATCCTGAAAATGCTTTAGAAAGTCAGAACAACCTTGGTTACCCTTTCAGCACTGTGTTCATCTGGGTGTTTTCTTTTAATTTACTATAACTAATCAGCATTCAGACATTCAGACACCTAAGTATAATTTATTTTAACTTTATGACCTTTGTAAACTCAAGTTCTCACAGTTTGTCTGGAGACACTGTGAATTAGTTTTGTCCACATCAATGAAGAAGATGATGATTATAATGAAAGATTTTCAGTTCCTGCTGAACTCTCTATGGCACCAAATTTCCTCAATTTATCTCTTCTGTAAAAGTTTTTTATTGACAGTTATTTTCATTACACTTTGTTGCATTGTGATTCTACTGTTTGCTCATTTCTCGTTTGCTGCTTTTACAAGTATTTGATCTCAAATAGTTAATTAAAACAAATAAATACGCAGAAAAATAATTCAGACTTAGAGTAAAAAGGAGAAAAGAAAATGCTGAAGTATAAAACAAAAGTCATATGCAACTGGTAATGTCACGACAAGGGATTAACACAGGGGCCGTTGTCTGATTTAAGTTGGGGTTTTTTTTAATCTGCTGTATGTGTTATTTTCTTAAATAGCTATGAACTGTCACTTTACAAGGGGTTCATATTGATATGTCAATGTGAGCACTTTTCTTCTCATTTAATTGATCACATAAAAATGAGTAGAGTTTCAGTCAGCTATAATCCATTTACCCATTTCTGTGAGCAGTTTGGCACATTGCTGGCAGCATGTGTCTGTTTGCATAACTTGGTCATTTTGATTTAAACGAGCCAAGGTGAGCCTGAAGTGTCTCTAATACTAATTTGATGTCACCTTCAATACATAATCTTTGATTATAAATTGAAAGCAGCCTGTTCTCCATCACAGTGCCATGGTTAGGTGTGGATTAATGTCAATATGTACTGTATATATTTAACAGAAGCCCGTTGTGAATACGCCTTGAAGGACAAAATGTATTAACTGATTCTCCAGAGGACTGACCGAATGAATGTTTTCAACATTTGTCAGTCGCAGTGGTTTGAATGGTATTCTTAAAGTCCCAGTGTGTAATAATCTCTCCCATTTAGCGATGGGCTAATTGAATGCAAACAACTGTGACACTTCGCTGTTTAAACGTGTTATTACCACTACAAAAGCCCAGGAGAGTTATAAATGTGAAAACATCAACACCTTGCATAAGTTGCAGTGTCTCCTCAGGTGATGAAGTCAGAAATATACATAATTCGTGTTTCCTTAATGTAAGTTAATATGCCCTCCATGTACCTGGTACCAAGCTACTACTGATAACTAATGTCATCGTGTGAAATCGAGATGATCTGATGAAATGAGAGGGAGAGGATGAGGAAGATGAAGAGGGAGAGGTAGAGACAGTCCAAGAAGGGTAAGTGGACCTGTCAGCACCGAAAGAGGAAGATCCTATGCTGTAACCGTAGCAATGGAGCTTTCCGCTATAGGCTAAGAGATTAGCCATTTCTGACATTTTATATAGCAAGTGACAGCAAATGATCCGACCAGACAGGAGGATAAAGCAGCTGCTGGACCATCCTGCCATGTTTCTAACATAACACCAAAATAAACTTCATTGTTAGACTGACTAAATTAACCTGTCTTACGGAAAGCTGCAACCTCCAGCTCAGTCTGCATGTCCCTCTCCCTCATGAGTTATCTCCATCTGGTAAACTATGTCGATGTAAATTCTCGTTTTCTCACAGTTATTGATCCTTCTTTCTTTGCATATTTCTTTCTCTTCCCTCTCGTGGGGTAAAGAGTACGAATGGTCCTGCATTTCAATGGAAAACACCAAATTCAGCCGTCCGCAGTCAGCTCCATGTTTTTCCTCCTCGTCCGACAACACAGCGATTCACTGGGCAGGGCAATGGAGGTTTTTCCCGTTTCAGCCACTGTATTCAAAGATTGGCAATACAACATGTCAGCTTTCAGTTTTGTACACAGACACCTATTTATAAATAAATAACTCATTCTAAGCTAAAAGAACACTTTAATTTGGATGCGACTGTGTTTAGACTTGGAGAAAATACATATTTATGAAGGTGAAACTTGATTTTTGCAAATAACGCAGAATTAAAAGCCAAATTAGTTACATGTCCCTTTCAGAAAGAAAATCAAAAGTACTTATTGTCAGTTTTCCTCATGAATTGGCATTCATACAACAGATGAACCTTCAGATTGTTTTGTTTTTATCCAAGAAAAAATACAGACAGTGAAAATAAATTGGCTAGGCATCCTGACCTACTTTTTGTCAACAGCTTTAAGCAACAAGGTTTTTGTTTTGTTTTTTCTTTTGTCTTTTACAGCAGGGTTGACAAGTGCAGCCCAAAATATGATGTTTTGTTTTAGATGATAATGATTATGATCTTTACATATCTCTTGTCAGACGGCATGAGTCCAAAATATGGACTGAAATGACATGTGTTAATAAAAGAAATAAAACTGACATCATTAATATTAATTATAGTATATTAGTAACAAAACTAAAAACTGTGCAGCTCACAGGGCAGAGTTCTGCAGGATTGGCGGAGAAGGAAGGGAAATGATCCCTTGAAAGGCTGTTGTCGTGACCATTTTTTAACATTCTGCTACCTGAAATTAGCCGTAATTATCTGTAATGGGCAAGGAACCCGTCCACGTTTACCACCTATTGCCTGATGGCAGCTCAGATAGACCTCACCATGAATTTCACGATGAGCAGATATTTTTCTGAAAGCGTAAAACCAGCTATTTTTAGGCATTGTATCTGTTCTCTATGTTCCATTGTGTGTAAAAGATTGGTTTGAGATTTGGAAGTTTGGAGTTTTGTGTTTATTTCTGTGGTACACAGCCAACTTGAAATCCATTTGTTCACGGCTCTGTCACTGTGCCTGCTCAGTAAATCACAGAAGAATGTTTCAATACTAAAGAGGGTAAATGCCAGGCCGTAAATCTTTCTTATCTAAAAAATATATCTGGTGAGAGAGTCCCGTCTCCTTGTAAAATTTGTATAACCATGAAACATATTCAGTGTCCTGTGGGAAGGAGTCTGTTTTTCTGGCTGTTTAATTCTAAGCAGCTCTAAGAAAAATGTCAGAAATAGAGGCATTAAACTAGCTGCTTCGTTGTAAATGGAATTTTCATTTTTGTTGCTGCTCTTTCAACCTCGTTAAACCATGTATTACCCTAACCTTTAAACTCACCAAATCCTCTCACAAAGATGTCAAATGTACAGGAGGTGAATATGAGCTAGAGAAAGAAGAAACATGCTTGTGTTTATCTCCACTTTGTGCAACTTTATTTCTATCCCAGCAATTAGCAGGTGAGAGGCAGGGTAAATCTTAAACATTAGCTTTTAGATCCAAGAGTGCAAACAGTGCACCCACATTTCTTTGGTGTTGTACACTGTAGCTTTGCCTTGACTTGCCCATGCCGTGCCCACTCACACTATTTGCCCCTTTGTGGGATGTGTTTTTGTTTTTTTATATCACAGCTTTGGGATTCAGCATGATGGCAACGGTAATGACTGTGAACCCGTCGGGAAACAACCTTTCGTCATGTCTCCACAGCTCCTGTATGGCACGTCCGTGCCCAGATGGTCACGCTGCAGCCGCCAGTACATAACCCGCTTCCTAGAGTGAGTGACTGAACTACTGATGGTTTATATAAAGCATTTTGAATTGTCTTGTACATGAAATGTGCTATACAAATATGCTTGCCTTGCCTTTGTGCATATTCAAGGCTTTGTGTTCTCAAAAGGGTTTCTTTGTAAATGTCTCAGAAGCAATCAGTGACTGTATAGCGTACATTTAGATTATACAAGTATGGCTCTGAAAAGTAAAATGAGGTCCTTGCAGCTTTTATACTTATTATAGTTTTTCTTTCTCAAGACATTTGAAGATTGTATGCTACCTATAAAATTTTACATATTTTGTTAGGAGTGATGATAACAGCAAGACCTGTGGTTGTGTTCCTGAATGATGTAAAGGTTTCTTAATAAGTAGTTTTACTACTTATTTACTACTTACTACTAAGTGAAAGTTTCCTTCCTGTTTCCTTTTTTAATCAAAGACAGAAAGCTTGAGATCAGATTAACTGTTGAATTCATTTGTGCCATATTCTGATAATCTGTCATGATCCTACAAGAATGACCTTCAGTAAAACCTTGCATTCTTACAAAGTTCTATTGCCAACAAATGCTGCTGTTGCTGTAATAATGGTTTCGTAAGATGCTTTGAAGGTTCATTTAAATAACTTAAATTAGAGCTGAAACCTTTCAAAACAGAGCTGGACAACATAACTCTGTGTGTTCAGGGACTTGTGTTTGGTTGCTTGGAAATAACTTCCAAAAAGGAGTAAAATATGAGGAGTTATTATTTCATAGCAGCTCGCTGAGTTGTGGGCAGGAGGCTGTGCATCACTTGATAAAGTCAAAGTCAAAATTTTTATATAATGACAAATAATAATATTATATATATATAGATATATATATATATATATATAGCCATGTTCATTGTGTCATGAATTAATTTATTGCACACAGTGTTCCAGTTGAGTATGTGTATTTATATGTTGGATTTGTTTATCATGTCATCGTTAAACTTAAGCTCCAAACCCATCCAAAGTATATTCCTGCGTGTTTTTCTATTTTTGTCTACATAGCTACTGTGTCTTTGTGTGTATGTGTGTGTGAGAGCGTCAGCTGCGATATCACAGTCTTGATTCTGGTTTCACCAGCACAAGTGTTGAGTGTTTGTAATGTTTCAGTGTAGTTGCCCCAGTTTCTCAGTTCCAAGCATCTGGAATTCATTTAGTGGGTGTTCAGTAACGTGCAAGCATGGTAGCTTTTTGTCTCCACTCTGAAGAGAGACGATAACCATAATGTGATATTTACACTTGTGAGAGCTTGACACAAATGCCATCAGTCTGTATTTGTGTGGGCCTTAATGATGATAAAGAAACAGCTGTTCTCAGCACTCAAAGAAACAATGTTCAGATCATTTGAAAAATGTCTATTATAGAAGACTGCCTCACTCTGTCATGACAAACTAACTGGCATGTTAGCATGCTCAATGCTGTAGCTTCATGTTGTTCAGTTATAAGATGTCAAATGTTTAGTCTTGAAGTGAAATGTCTGGGTGATCTTACTGGTTTTGTGGTCAAACATGTTGTGTCATCAGGGATACATTTCTGAGGAACTTGAATAGATAGCTGCTGCATATTTCATGGCACCCTTAAACTCACAGATGAAAAGTGCTGCATTTTGTTCATGTTTTTGTTCTTTTTTCTTGTCTTTTGACCTCCATACCCTTTTAGCTACTTCAAAACTGCAAAATCTGGACAGACCATTCTCGACTCCGGACTTCACAACTGATGCAACACCCCATCTTCCATTTAGTCCATCTAAATGACAGCATTTGCCCCAATTTTCCTTGAGCTAATGCTGCTATGTACTGCAAGACAAGGCCTCCATTATATGTGGCTTTTGTTATCCCACAGGCCCCCACGGTTCATGCTGCCTCTGAGGTTTGATCTGTAGGTGTTATTTTATGTGGAACGTCGGAGGTCATTCTGAGCTCAGTGCTGATGCTATCATATGGTTGGGCATTGCATGAACAGATTGTTCAATGTTGGTTTAATTCTGAGGGGTAAAAAACATATTAAAGTTGATAAACTGAAATGTAAGGATGCTTTTGAATCGGACACTTGGTGGCATCAATTTGTACTCGGTCAGCTTACAGAGTTAATTTAATATATTGCTGCCTTTTAAAAAAAAAATCCATTGTCATGCTTCTTTTGAAATATATTTTCATGCTAGTTTTTGGTGGCTGTGCTGCTTAAGAGGTTTACCTTTTATACAATAGAATAGACTGATCCCACATCTGAGTATCAACGCCAACAGAAAAGTTGCTTACCAGCAGAGTCAACTGGGCTCTCTAAAAATAAACTGATTTGCAAAATAACACAGAAAAACTCATACAATGAGAAGTGAAAATTAAGATGATGAAGTGCAGGAGCAAGGCAGCGAAAAAAGTCAAGGAAATTTAAATAATTTCTTCCGCTTGTTGTAATGGGAACTGTGAGGTTGCCAACAAACAAAATGGATGATATCAAAGCTTTAACAAGGACACAGAAGAAATGCAGAAGATGCAGTTTTATGTGTTTCATGACATAAAAGTAAAAATTTATCAAGAAAAAAAGACACTTATGTGTCTACAGTATATGTTGCTTTAAGCAAATGTGACATCAAAAGCTCAA
Source organism: Craterocephalus amniculus (assembly GCA_036024015.1). Classification (NCBI taxonomy): domain Eukaryota; kingdom Metazoa; phylum Chordata; class Actinopteri; order Atheriniformes; family Atherinidae; genus Craterocephalus; species Craterocephalus amniculus. Next base: position 8,296 of record JAVQJG010061705.1, on the reverse strand, counting down.
GCAGTTAACTGAAGAAGCAGGCGCAGGGATAAAACCTGAGTAAAGCTGCAGATCCAGGTCCAACATTAACCTGATTCAGAAAATAGTTCCTGTGCAGCAGAAGACTGGTTAGCCCAACAGCCCATTTAAAACAATACATACATAAAAAGAGCCCTTGAAAGATTGTATTTGGCTTACCTCAAATATGTGAATGCTTTTCGGCTTATAACAGCTTGCAATGAATAGGGGGAGTCAACTCTTATTTGGAAAAGGGATGTTGGGAATTGTGTTCTTTGATTTTCTCAATTGCTTTTACCACTGTACAGCCTGAATAGTTATGGGAGAAACCCTTGAATTTAGAGGTGGATATTTCCACAATAGCCTGGGTTTATTACTACCTAACAAACAGACCACAGTTTGTGAAATTAAAAGTATACTGTGTAACTTTTGGGCACAAGGGTGGGCTGAACCTGTAACTTCCTACAGGCCACACAGCACTGTCATAAAATTGTACCGTTTCCATCCTGTTATGGAACCACTTTGACCAGCTGATAGTGAAGTAATTTGGATTCAGGAATTTTTAAAAGGATGTTTCACCATTTAGGGATCAGTCCCTACTAGTGGAGGGATGTGACTGAGCACTTCTAATTATATATGATCCATTTATCTCCTGGTTGTTATGGAAATTTCAGAATTAACCTTTAGCTGCTTATGGGACATCATAGAGTATGAAAAAATAAAAATAAAACAGGCAGTAATTAGTCATTTTGTTACTACTTTGATATTTACATGAATGACAGGAAATTATTTATTGCATGAAAACCTACATTACTGGTGCAAAAAGGTTTAGGGAGTCACGTTAGCTTTGGTCTGTAGCCGATTAGCTTCAACTAACCGCATTTAGACAAATTGAGATGTGTACTGCAACCTGCTACTGCTAACCAGGACTTACTGCTGTTGTTTTGAATAAATGCTGCTGGAAGATGTGGAAAGTTAAATTGATGCAGGTCATGTGATACCATGAGTGCCGGATCCGATACCACGAAGTTACAATGTCTGGTTTCTGAAAAGGGCAGCCGCTTCGGAGCGCTAACATTCATCAAACCCTGTACCCAGAAATCATCCATCATTTTCATCACAGTGTTCACTTTAGATGTCCAATTTAGTCCTGAGTCCTAGCAGAAGTACTCTGCACTTGTGGGATTTATCATTGAAGGACAAGAAGAAGCAGGAGCACAGCCAGAGAATAAGGGAGCAGTCACATCAGCATAATCCAGGACACTGAATTCTGAAAGATTTTGCAACTTCTGTTGCTTAGATTTTTTTTTTCCCATTGCACTTCATTCAAGCGTACCAAGTCACTGGGACAATGTCATGCAGTTATAACAACTGCTCATTTTGGGAAGGTTATTATCTGAAATAACCACTGACCTCGGAGAAAAAGAACCAACTGATGAAGGATGAAGAAGGGTGGCGTAGTGCTAGGAATAACTGGAGCTGCTGGAGCAGATTGTACAAATAATGCTGCACAAGTTGCTGAACATAAAATGGACAATTCTTCACAGCCTCACCTATGGTGAGAAAAAAAAGTATATTTCTTGAGAGGCATCTTGACATCTGTAGCATAAAAATATACAGTGTACAGGTCATTCCAGACCTCCATTTGTTTTCTCTTCTTTCTGTCTTTCATGTAGTTTTAAGAGCAATCCAATCGGAGCTTTTCTCAGTGCATGCATCTGTGCATCCGCGTGACACCTTGAGCCGTCATCCTTCAAAACAAAAACTTCAAATGTTCATAAAGTGACAATGATTTATGATAAAGGAAAAAAAAGAAAATGACATCCTACTACAACATAAGAACTTCCTTTATGTAGTGAAAAAAAATATTTTTCATTTTGTTTTAATTCAAAGAGGCAGCAATGAACTTTGGCAGATTTTTTTGTGGCGTCTACATCAGCCTCCATCTTGCTTTGTACCTATACAGTGATCTCTCTCCAGTCAGGAAAGTCTGTCCTAACTTGACTCTTGTTTTATATCTTGCTCTGTGTCTTTCTCTCTATCTTTTTCTCCGTTGCTCCATTAATGTCCTTTTAACTTTCTTTTATGTATCAGCTTATGTACTTATCAAAATGGCCAGTGTGTTGATATTGGCTTGCAAGCGTGTGACCTGGTGTAACTGGGCTGCAGCGTCCCAGAGCAGAAGTTGTGAAGGGCTGTTTCTCAGCCTGAGGAGCCCTAAAGTGCCATCAAACGAGTCATGCTGTGACTTTATTTTCCAACATATTTCTAGAAATGACGAATTTGACAAAAAAAAAGCAGCAGGACAACCTAATCATCCCTCTGAGCCGGCCCTCAGCAGGCCTGTAGAAGTGCTTTTAGAAAACATTTTAAATGCAGCCATTCAGTACTGTGACGTCAGTATGAAGTCATCACGTGGTAATTTTTTTCAATGCTGTGCTGTTAGTTTATTTTTTAACAATGCTAAAGGCTTTACTCAGATGTTTGTCTCAGCAAACTAAACTTTGTCATTTTTGTACTCAGTTGTGCAGTGTTCCCTGATCCCTCTTACTAAGAAAAAAAGGCATAAGTGAATTACCGTTTTCAGCCACTCCCTTTTTTCCTTTGCCCAAGAAGCCAAACATTAATGTTGTCCTAAGCAGGGCTCCCTGAAGATACATTTTTTTAATGCTGCAGCCTTTTCACTCATTGTTAAATCCACACACCTTGTATCTGACCATTTTCAGATGGATTTCTTTTTGTGAAGCATCATGAACTACACCATGACTCAATCAAACACAAAAGCCATTTGATCTAAGCAATATCCCAGCAGACCAGTGTGGTAACATTGAACAACTTACAAAGAGACACTTTTTAATTCTGTGCCACAAATATTAGTCTTTTGTTACCATTTTCAACAGTTTCATATTTTAGTAAATTACTATTGAATAATTAATGGTGGCCTAGGACTTCACCATTTCAGTTAAAAAGATACTTTTGAGTTAAATGTGAAATTGAATAATTTATTCTTGTATAAACTGAATCCTGCTTAGATAGCTAACAATAACTCTGGGCCCATATTCACAAAGAATCTTATCTCACCACTAGGAGGACCGCTAAAAGTTTTTAGTTAAGAGCTCCATCTTAAAACCTATTCACAAAGCTGCTGAGAGGAACTTTTACTAAGGAACTGGGATACTCTTAAGCTAAGAGAGGGGGCGGAGTTGACCCCGTTGCTATGGATGACGCTGTGTTTCCTGACACTGTGATTGAAAGTCTTGGGGGTTTGGTTGTTTTAGGTCTCTGGCAGTAAATTCATTCACGCCCATTCGGTCAGATTGCGTCAGAACAATACATTTTCACCGTCTTTATGGAGAAAGTGGGACAGAATAGTAATATTATGATGCAATGAACTGTGATCTTACTTTAAAAAGAAAAAAGTCGTCCACGTTTTCCAGGCCAAACAAGTAATAACATCAGATTTCAACTGTACATTAAGCGTTTATTTGACAGCGGGCGGGTTGTGAAAAGTGATTCGGTTTTGAGGTTCAGGTAAGATTATTTTACACCTTAGCAGGTGGGAAAAAAACAGACTGTAAAATGAAGGGAAAAAAACACGTCCGTACACCTCTAATGCAGAAAGTTTGCAGCTGGATAGGCATAAAATAAATTGTAGCCTGCAAGTGTCAATGATTTTTTTAACTTTAAATACTTTATATTAATTTAAACAAATATCCCGAACTGTGAAAACTGTGAAACTGGGGGATGATGCAGAGGATTATAGGTAATTGTTTGATTAATAATTTTGCATATCGGCTGTTACTGTAGTGAATTCGTCTGCACCGCATACAACTAATTTTCCCTGCAGCCCAACAATGTAATGTAGTCACTAGGCCTATGTGATCTTCGGTGTTAGTGGTTATTTCTGTTCATCAGTGATGTTACTGCAGATTCCTTTTTAAGTGCTCAGCATCATATTGATTCAGTTTCGTTTATTATTTGCAGCCCAGCCATCAGAAGATTTCCTCTTTGGCTTACTCTTAGCACGTTACGAGCCCCTCGGATGACTCCCAACCATTTTCAGGTTTAGGAGCTACTTTTAGCACTAAAATGCTGTAGTGAAAAACTCTTGGGTGAACTCCTAAAGTTGGGACCGACAAGCCCAGTTTTTCTAGGAGTTACTCCTAAATGAGCCGTTTAGGAGCTACTTTTAGCCCTAAGATTCTTTGTGAATACGGGCCCTGATGTATAATTCAATAGAATTAACATTAACAAATAACTTAATTCAGATCATGTCTACCATCTGATTACTGCACATCCTTCAATTCCTAGTATCACAGCATATAGAGTGTATAATGCAATTAAGTTCAGTTAAAAAATCTTATAACACCAATTTAATAGAAAGATAGCTCCAGGCGCTTTACAGACAGTCCAATGCAGTTAAGTCTATAATCAATTTACTTTAATAGATACCAGAAAATCTTGACCCCAGAGGAGGGATAAGCAAGCAAAGATATCCAAGGGGGCTAGGCAGAAGGCAAAGAACACGTCATAACACTGGAAGTGATGGTGGAGAAAATGCTGGCATGCTGAATACTCAAGGGACACCGATGAGCTAGCAGGGAAGATACCTAAAAGGAGATAAGTCATTAGTGCACGAAGTAATACAGGAAATGGAAAACTGTGATGGAAGAAAAACACACCAGTGGAGCTGGATGCAACACTGTGTTCATGTAAGGCAGTTCATATAATTGCTTAGCTATTGAATTGTCGCTTTGATTTAATCACCCATCCTGGGCAAGGATTGGGTGAAGGAGACAGTGGAAAGAGAAAAACAGATACTTTATAGAGAAATGGAGGATCATGATTGTCCCCCAACAGTCTGTAAGCCTATGTTTTAGCCTCATTTCAAAAGGGAAAAGGGTTGCTGGACCAAACTGGGACCTGCATCCAAAAGAGAGGGGCCTCTTGTCTTCAATTTTCCATAGCAATCACATATAACATACAGTATGTAAAGGTTTGTGGATGTGATATTATGTTATATTAAATTTGTGTAACTTACTATTGAAAGCTCTAGAAAATTAAATGAATGATCTCCATATACTAAAGTTATTATAAAATATTGTATTATTTTAATTAGCTGTGAGGTTATTATAAATACATGTTTTATTTTTCTTTTGTTTGTTGTTATAGAATAATTTTCCAGTCATTCCAGGATGAATGACATTTTAGTCTACACATTTGTAGTGTTTGCATTTTATACACATGCCATCTTTACCTATAGGAAAAATAGTTTTCTTAAGCTTGATAGTCTGGGTGTATACGGAGCATCTAATTTTGCTCAATTTCTGTGTCATTGTGGATCACTGAATTAATTCTAATGGGCTATGATCAAGCAAACTGGCTTTGCTGTGCTCTCTAGCCTTTGGGCATTCAAAGCACAACTTGATGTCAACTCATAATCTACTTCAAATTTATCATTTCATTCAGCTTTCACTGAACAATTTTTACACGTTACCTGTGCTATATCATTGGTGGGAGAGTTGCTATAGAAACGATGTAACAGATTTGTCTTGCAAGTATTACTGTCTCACAATGGCTGTTATTTTACACTGCACCACTACAGCTTGAAGCAGGATGATGGCCTTAAACTAAAAGCATAACTGATCATCATGCAGTCCTGCTTTTGATTTCATTATGCATTATTTAAACTATTTTGTTTAGTGATGAAAGTTATGTCTTTCAGTCATTAAAAGAAAAGACTTGTTATTACAGCACAGTCAATTCTTTGTAAAATTCCTGCTAAACTTGCTAAAAGTGTGTCCTGCCTGTGGTTATACATTGCCATGAATGTTAGTTAATCAAAAAGTAAATTGGCAGAGAAACCTACTCTCCTCTGCATTTTTATGTTCAAGCATTCACTCCCTCATCAATACCGACTGCAACCTTGTATTACACTGAAAGACATGTGAAAAACACAGTTATCCTTATCATTATGCTCCACTCCACGGATGATAAGTGTGTTTATACACTTCTCTGACACCGGTAATTAATTTTCCAGGAGAAGCCAATTATGATTAAAAAAGTATTCACGCTGGTGTTCAGATAATTGAAAACACTCAGACTTTGTTTGCATATTGATTGGCAGGTAATGAAGGATTGGAGATTATGAGAATTGGATCTATAATTAAGAAGTTATAAATGCCTTAAGTTTGATTATTCAGAGAGATAGTCTAATGCATTACAACTTTCCGTGTGGATCTAACAAAGCTAAAAATTTATAAGAACTTGAGTAAGTGCTGGTTTTCATGAGATGGTAATTGGGTAGCATCTTTACTTCCTATAGATAGAAACACTGAGCTTTCATTGGAACAGGCTTATCAGACCAGCCAGTTTAATTTATGTCAGGACACTGACAAGATGTACTGATATGTCTGACTTCAAATTTGGATAAAGACTTGGCATCTACTAAGCCATTGGAACCTGAATGGATATCTTCATTCGTTTTCCTTTTTTTTTATTGCTTGGTTTGGAGTGTTTTCAGTGTTCTTTTTTCACCTTGTTTTTTTAATTGGCTTATTGTTTTCTCTTTTGTTTTTGAGTGCATTCATGTTTCTACTTAGCCTCAATTTTCATCACCCTGAGCATCTCCATATTCATATTGCACAATAATAATGCTAAATGCATTTCCTTCCTTAGGAAAACATTTCAAAAAACATTTTTTTAAGTTTTTCGTCTTCCTCACTTATATGCTCTTTATTTCCCTCTTCAATTTCAACCACATCACTTTGCCTCTCGCTTCAATACCTCCAACTGTTGATGAGTGGATCAGTGTATGTGCAGCAACAAAAACCACATCATGTGAGCAAGTCTTCATACTAGGTCTGCATCCATCTTCAGTGTAGAAGATGTACAGAAGTTTTTGCATGTTGAAAATCGTAAATTTTACTATATTAACCCTGATTGGGGAATTCATCTCTAGATATACTGCAGGATCTACTGTCATGTAGTAGATCAGAGAAATGTGTAGTTCACAAAATGTGAATAAGTTTTAGTTCATAGTATGCCAAGACATGGCAAGATTCTGCTGTTACACCTTTGGATGATCCTCTGACAGACAGGTCAGCCTTTATTCAGACAAGGCTATGTCTTCGTGTCAGCAGCTTTATTCCTCCTGCAGTGCATATTATTTATAGTTTTCAGATGACAGAGAGTAAAACATAAATACACACATGCACGAACCATCTCACTGCATCTCCCACATTCTTACTGTGGAAAACACAATAAATTAGAGTAGAACAATTAATCCTCAACAAGAGCTGAAGGATTTTCATTCAGAATGAAAAAATCTTCAAAAAATGTACATCGCATGTTTCTCAGTCACAACAACAATTGCATACTTTGCATGTCCTAAAAAGAAAATCTGGTTATTTTACAGTAAAAATCTATCGTATTATAGCATGATAAAATCTCTTCTTTCACTTATGTGAGAGATCAAAGCTCTATACTATCACAGAGATGTTTCTGCAGCTGCTTCATATTATTTTTTGGGTTTAACCCTCAGGGCACCTTTGGTGCCAGGTACTCTTCTGAATATTTAGTGAAATATCTTGTACAATTTAAATGATAATTTTATGAAACTTTACCAAGTTTTGGCTTTTATCATTATGTTTAAAATTCTACAATCCATTTCTTTTCATAATGTATAGAACAGGAAATAAGTACAAAAGGAACGTCCTTTGCGTTTTGGTACCGATTTGGTACCATTGACTCCCATTATAACATAATATTTTGAATATACTGTTGTCCTGACATGTGATAATGCTTTTCTTAAAAATTCCTAATAAATCTAAGCCTGTAACTTCAAAATACAGGGAAAACAGGTTTTAGGTCAGATGACCCCCCTAAGCCACCAGGTGCAACAGACGTTAATTACATAGGGTTTCAATGGACACTTATATTTTCTTGCCCTGCAAAATGAATGGTAACAAAAAAGACAAAAATCATAAAAATGGACTGGACATGTTGGGTACATCTAAAACAGTGGTGTAAATGTGGCGGAGAATGTTTGTGTGTTTATGGGTGTGTGTTTGCAAGCATGTGTGGAATCTGGATGACGTGCGCAATGCAGATGGAGGGCAGGAAGTAAATATGCAGTGCTTGTCAATGGATGTTCCAATACCGGTTAGCGATTATTGTATGGATTCAGACCCAGAAGCAAAAGGAAGGTATACGCAGCTGATAACAAAATATGCTGGACTTCATATTATACTAAACAGCAAATGAAATCCGATAAAAGTTTGGAGGCATATAACTTTTT
>JAVQJG010061682.1:0-14071 GCA_036024015.1 Craterocephalus amniculus | reverse complement strand
ATGTTTACTCTCGTCTTTGCCCTGCTCCGGTCAGCCTCCTTCCTCTTCCTTTTAGCCGCGCTCGAGTAACCTTTTCATTTCTTTTGCTTTCCAGGGGTCTGTGCTGGAGTTGTGCCAGTGCTAGAAGCCGATCTTTTCTTACTTTCTGCGGGATCCAATCTCCCTACTAAGTTGTCGCTCGTCAAGCAGCTGGCGGAATAATGGCGGTCAAAACGAAACCTAAGGCTAGCGGGAGCGCGCATTAGGTCACATTTTCTGAAACTTTTTCCCAAATAAGTGAAATTGCTGGACCGGCACCACAGCTATTCAAGTGATAAGTTAGCACTGTTAATGGTACTTGAAATTAATATGTCAGGGCTCATCCTACACATCATTGAATATTTATAACATATTTGTGGTAGAAAATAAGTATTTTTAATGTTTTAAACTCCTTAATGTTCCTTTAAATAAGGGATACCCAAATATTGCCTGTGAGCTATTGCCAATAGTGGAAAAACTCTTTTTAAAGGAGGGATCTCTGGCAGAATTTAACTTGAGTTAGACTGGTTTGCATTGAGAGAACGAAGAGCATGGAGAAACAACAAACAAGAAGGAGTGAGAATCATTCAGCTCTGGAAACATAGATACGTGCTGGAAGATAAGCAGAAAAAGAGAACAAAGAGGCGCAAACTGTGGGAGAGAGAAACAAAATGTCAATGGCATGCAGTGGTGGGATGTAATGTGTGAAGAGTGAAAGAGTGGGGGAAAGGTCTCTGAGAAGCCTGCAGAAGCAGAACTAAGTGATGTTTCACGGTCCTCTGAGCCAGCAATAACTATAAGCTTTATCAAAAAGGGGAGTTTTTTTTATCCTACACATAATTTTAAAATTAGAGAAGAGGGACTTCTGCCTCCTAAAAGCAGATGGGTGCTGGCTCCTCAGGAAGGGGGTAGGGAGGATGGCAGCTGAAGCTCCAGGAAACACAAGTTTGTTTAATTTGTGTGTGCGTGTGAGAGAATATGATTAGGTGTGCATGTGTGCTTTAATTAGTTTAGTGATGAACTTTGGGGAGTGATTCCTTGTGTTTTAAAGATGCAAATACAGTTGTTTTTTTATTAACACTTTGTGTTGTTTAGCTTTATTAATAATGTTTGTTTTGATTTGACTTGATTAGTGACTGTATGTAATATGACTGACTAGGTTCAGGTATTGGAAATACATGGATAGGTATAAAACCCGTACAAGGATTAAGAAAAAGTAAGGATTTGCCATTTCATATGAATATATCCCATTACAACCGCTTCTGCAGTGAGCCTGAAGTATGGCTCCGATTTAGCTTTATAACAAACAAAAATGGACGTAGTCTAGCAAACACATATGTTGTGCCATAATCTTGGGGCCATGTCTGTCTTTGAGTGGAGTAGAGTTATAGTGTACATTAGTAACTCAAATATAAAATGTAAACTTGACAACTTTACTTGCACTGAAAACAGCAAATTAGTCAAATCACGTAAAATAACAGATCAATTTCTGCCATGGTCACATCCAACAGGGTCTTCGATCCACGAGTTCCAAAATGAAACAACCAGATGTTCTGTTATATCCAATTATGGCCAATATTAAACTCCAATAACTGGCTCCAGTTTCATGAAAATCATGGAGCTGACTTTGCTGTTTATTTACAGATCTTAATCAATGCAATTTTTTATTTTATTTTAATCTGAATTCCTCACTTATGATCCGTATCCCTCTGTTAATCAATTCATCATCTTCTGTAGGATCAAAGCTTCATAAAAATAAATAAATTTAGCAGAGATCCATTTAAGCTGAACAAAGACATATCTGACTGTATATTTACTCATTCTGCATTTGTATTGCTTGTGATTTTTAATGCATTTTTGCCATGTTTTGATTTGTGTCTTACCTGAAGGCATAAATTACTTCAAAATTGAAGATTCTAGTAGTGTTTCAAAATGCATTATTAATTTATAAATGTTAATTTCATAGTAATTATCACACCTAAGATTTTATTTGATCTAAATCATGAAAGAATAAGAGGCAGGATATTTTATGTTTGAACAAACAGGCATTTTACTTTCTCTCTCAAAAATCAGAGAAGTCCTTATTTAGCAGGATTGCAGAATTTCCCCAATATTATGTTGTACAGATCAGAATATTGTTCCACAATTAATTGGAGATTAAAAAATATCTATGGCTCAGTGTTTAACCACAAAGCTAATCCAGTATTTTTATCAATACTGGATTATCAAAGTAGGCTTTTACCATGCAGTTCACTCGCTGTCATTTGATGAGCTTCATGTTCAGGTTTCTAAATATATCACCCACTACAGCTGTTGCTGTCAGGAATGACCTGAAAAGAGCCAAAAATGGAGGTTTGACACGTGGTTTATATGTAACAGGCTTTTCCTGCCAAATCCGTCTCTATGTTTGCCAATGAAGCAACCACGACAAATTGATCTGAGAATGAGAAACTCAGGAGGACAGCTTCTGTGACTCGAGTATTAAGGAAGAATGCCACTAAAATTCAGCCTTAATTCCCCCACTGCCCTGTGACATTTCACTATGTGAGCAGTAATTGAAGGGTGGATTTATTTTTGCCTTTTTATGGAGCAAAAAAAAGTGCTCTTGATTTCCTGTGTAGGCATAATGTATAAGGTATGAGTGACTGCAGAGCTCAATAATTCAACTTACTTTGAAGACTGGAGCAGTACATTATACCCCCTTGCAAATTCTGCAACAAGCCTATATTTACAAATAAAAAACAATACAAATACACAAATGCTACTTTTTTCCCCTTCTTCGTTAAGAGATCAGATATTTCATTTTGAAATATGACAAGATGGAGATAAGTTAAACCTATCATGTCGAAGTAAAAGTTCGATTAAAAATCACAATTAATTAAAAGTTGGATTTGAAATATGAGTCTGACACAAATCATGTGTGTAAAAGTGTTAATGTTTGTGCATCTTAAGGTAAAATATACTCTAGTTTCTGCACACACCACCACCAGACACAGACAATTGTTGAATGTCAAGGACTCAACATGTCTTTTCCACCCAGGGCTATGTAACAGTTCCACTCTAACAAGATGTTCAGGATAGAAGGAGTGAAAGGAAATGCTTGGTTTTGGAGGGAAATAATTTATAGACAGAAGGAAAAAAAGCTGGACATTTCAGCTGTTTGTAGGCAAGGACCCATTAATGCGGCAAAACAGTGAAGGGCATGCAAATGGCAAAAGGGCATAATAATAATATTTATATTTGCTGCTTGATTCTCAGGTGAATATGTGACTCTTAAATGTTTCACGCCTCACTTTTATGAATGTCACCCACTTCAGTTGTTCTCTTTTGCTCTGTGCAAAATTTGTGGGTCAAACAACTAAAATGTTAGAACTCTCATCAATAAAATGATCAGATAAAAAGATCAAAAAAAGAAATGGAAAAACGTTTAAGAAGACAAAATGTCAGTGTCCCGTTTACAGCTGGCTTATCTTGCCCCCACCTCTTGAAGAAAAAACAAATCAGGTTGGAGTCATGAACTGCCAATCCAACCATTTTAAATACTTTACAGCTAACAAAAGCATTTACCAAAGTACTAAAATCACACTGACATTTTGTTTGGGATAAAAAATTGAAGCTTTGTTGTGTGAGCAGAAGAAAGGAAATAGCAGTGACAGTTGTTAAAGTGGGGATCGATGCAAGCAAAACTATGTTCCAATCAACTTTTGAAATATCAATATTTGATGTGTTAAAGTTTTTCCAATTTTTCCGCAGCATTCTGCAAGAATAAAAGGCAGAAATAGAGTGAACAGATTGCCTACAAAAAAGCCTCCCCCAGAACAAGAAATAACTGAATAACTGAAATTTTGGTTCTGTAAAAGGCAGTTTTTAGTGTTTTTCCCTGCATCATCTTGGGAGGAGAACTGCAAAAAGGAGTGTGAAGGACGAGAATACATTGTTTTTTCAGACAACCTTAAATACAGGTTGTGCTACTTTGATGGTTTTACTCAGGTTGCAGCTTGCCAACAGACAAACCAGGGAAATGCTTGGGGGCCCTTGCCAGAAGGGGGCCTCAGAAGGCCAACCGACATTGAATCAAGACAGAACAGTGACGATGTGGACAGTTTGCAATGACAGTGCCTGACCACTACAGAAATCCCTATAGGAGCTTAACCCCACCTTTTAGTCTTGTGAAAACAAACAGGAGAGAGCAGGTTTATAAAAATGAGAAGTGTTCTATGGCAGAGGCAAAAGAAAGAGAAAAGAACAGGAAGAGTAAAGAAAAGATCAAAGCAGTGTAAAGTACTACAGATAATACAGAAGCTAGCCAATAGTTGCTTCGCCTTGCTCCTGTTGACTACCTGGGTGTCAGGGGGCTGTTAATAAAAACAGATAACTCGGAAATGATCACATTTAAGCTGTCTAGTTCACCTTAACTGTAAAGCTTGTAGTGACTGTGGGCATTACCGTATTTTCTATAATAAGTCGCAGTCGACTATAAGTCGCAGTTTTTTTCATAGTTTGGCCGGGGGTGCGACTTATACTCTGGAGCGACTTATGTGTGAAATTATTAACACATTAATATCGGTATATCATTTCAAAAGTTATTTTTACACTAAACCGCAAGAGGGCGCTCTAGGCTTGTGTTGATAATTTCAACTGAGGATGAGGCTGACGTAAGTGACGTAGAAGAAGAAGCGCCACATCTTCTACCTCCGGAGTTAGCGGAGTTGTTTAAAAGTGACACCGAGGATGAAGATTTCATCGGATTTTAGTTATTGGGAGTGACACGGATGGTTAGCAAAACTTCTTAGCATATTATTTATGCTAAAGTTATCTGAATAACTCTTAATATGTTATGTTAACATGCCAGGCACGTTCTCAGTTGTGTCATGTAACGTAAGCATACCGTACAATTATTCAGCCTGTTGTTGCCTCTATTTTATTTTTATTTTAAATTGCCTTTCAAGATGACATGTCTGTTCTTGTGTTGGATATTATTAAATAAATTTCCCCCAAAATGCGACTTAAACTCCAGTGCGACTTATATATGTTTTTTCCTTCTTTATTAAGCATTTTATGGCTGGTGGGACTTGTACTCCAGAGCGACTTATACTGTAGTCCGGAAAATACGGTAGTTACTGAATACAAATTAAACCAGTACAGTTACAATATTTGAATTGGCCGTGGGTCACTTTGTACTGGAAAAGTTGGGCTGCAACATCAAATAAAGGAATCCTCTATATTTTATAACATCAGTCTGAAAAGCCATAATAGTCCTTTAAGCTATATTCTCTAAGTTGTTTAAGATGTTATTCTTGGATGACAAGTCTTCATTGAAGGAAAGATTTAATTAATTTAGCCAAGAACCACATAATATGCGTCACAGTTTTAACCTTTCTGCAGCTCGGAATAGCATGAAATTCATCCAGGTAGAGTAGCTCATCAGTCAAAACTGTGTTGGAAAGCAATCTGGTTCTCCTCTCTGGGAGCGTGAAGCATCCAATCATCAAGCCTCAATATTTGTAGGCCACTGTGGCTGAAAGCTACAGATTAAATTGCTGTGAGGAGTAGTTGTTTTTGTTTGGCCAGAGTCTATAAAACTAAAACGATAAAAAATAAAAACCACTGAAAGCACAGTCGGATAACTTGAAGAAATGCTCCAGTCTTTGCAGAAAAGAATATAAATTAAAAGCTGCATAGCAAGGCCAGTTTTACATCCGCACTCTGCATCAGTTTGATTAGTCACAGTCAACCAATTGCTGTCTAACCAATTTCTTCTTCTCCTGAAGTAGATAAGATGGAGCAAATGTTCTAAATACAGCAATGGGCAAAACTTACAGGGACCAGAGATCTCTGATGAATATCCCAGCATCCAGCAGCGGTGGTGGAAAGCAAGCGAGCGGAAACCCAAATTTCAATTTCTCCAAAAGCTCTGAGCTACCCGGCGCGCCGCAGCTTTGATCATGTTGGAATAATGTCCTTTGATGCTCAGAATAAAAGATCTACCTTTTGATGTATGTGTGTAGGGAAGAAGGGGGGGGGGTACCTGATATTATTATTTCTTCCCTTGATTATGTGGGTTTCCGTGAAACAGTTGGAGTCATCACTTGTCTAACTCTGACCCAAATTTGGTGTCGGGATGTTTTAAAACTAAGATCACAGGCGCCTTCCTGGATGCTGAGTGCTCGCCCAGGTGTGTGTGTGTGTGCATGAGTGTGTGTGTGATGGGACACGCTTCAGAGCTGCCTCCTCCAGGATCCTTCTTTATAGGAGTATAACGCGAGTTGTAGCTTTATTCCAGAAGTCTGCCCCCTCTGGTGACAATGTTGCACTGTAAACCTTAAAAATCGTAAGAAGTTGAAAATACTGAAAATTTTGGTCGTAACTGATTACGTCAAAGTTTTTGAGTTGCATAAATAAATTTTATGAGTTCCACTAAACTTAAAAGATTTACCTTCCAGTTACTTAAATGATTTCATACTTTACCAAAGATTTTAAGTAGTGAAAATAAAATTTTATGAGTTTGACTAAGCCTGCATACACTAGGAAAACATGCAAACACTGTTTCAAACCCTTCTTCAGCCCAAATCAGCAGTCCCCTGGATCCGGCTATGCCCTGGACTTTTAACTGGCGACCTTCTTGCTGCGAAGCAGCAGTGCTAACCTCCACGCTACCATGTAGCTGCCCTCTGATAGTATGCATTCATACATACATACATGATGTAGTGTTCTGCTGTTTACTCAAAATATGTTTTAATGACAGCCATGAACTCAATAATATTGATGTAATTTAAATCAAAATGCATTACTCACTGAGAAAACTTAATAGTTAGGAGTTCTTTTCACTAAAAAACTGCTTTTGAGTTACCTGTCCTTAATAATTTAGAGCTGGTTATACTGTTCGGGTTTACATTGTGTGTATGTGCATGGACTGCTTCCACTTTGACCACATTGGTCTTAGTTTACCAGCACTGCACTCAGTGCGAGCCCGGAGTTACATACACAATAAAGTCGTATGCCACCCGTTTGCTAGCGGTCGTTCGTGGAAAACAAAGGCCACAAGTCTTTATTAGCATATACATACGGTAGGATTAGTGTTAGATATTTGAATAACGTAGCATTGCAATATTACGTATCTTGTTTCCATCATACATCACATTTAGCTTTTTAGAAAGAAGAAAAACAGCTAAGGCTCCCATTTTTGTCACAACACTGGAAAAAAGGCCACCCTAGAAATGAGATTAAAAAAATACATTAAAATAATGTATTTTTGCTTGAAATAAGCAAAAAAAATCTGCCAAAGGAATAGGTAAAAATTCTCTTGATAAGTTTTCTTGGAATAAGACAATATAATCAAGCCTTACACAATGTTGAAATAAGCTGGAAAAACAAGTTTTGTGTCTCATTTTGAGTTTGTTGTGTTTCCCCCCTATTGTCTTAAAACAAGTTCCTGAATCTCACTGAAATGTTACACTTTAGGTGATTGTTTCTTATATTAAACATGATGAGATATTTTGACTAGAAATTAGAAAAATTCACTTGGTAAAATTTGGAGTTTTTGCAGTTTAGACAAAGTTTTTCTTCTGGGATGTTAGGGAAAGAAAATAGTAATATCAGCATTTCAACTTGCACAATGCACCTTTAATATTGATGCATCAAAAACTTCTGACCAGGTCAAAACTGGAGTTTGCAGCTGCTCCTTCATGTCTCCTTCAGAATCTAGCAGCTCACTGGGTCAGTGGGCCTCGTGACAATTTTCCCATCTGATAAATCACAGACAGTGTTGCTATCGCGGGCTGCTCGGAAAGCTCCACGGGGGCCACGTTGTGAATTGGGAGCTTTTATATCTGTGCCGCAGATGTTCCACCAAATTAAAACCAATGATAACTTCAGCAGACTGAAATAACCATTTAACATTTAGCCAGTATTCTGCTTTGTGAGAGCTTTTTTCCCATATTTATGGCTGCAAACAGCCTGCTGTGTGTGTTTTCTGACATGCAGGATGCTTAATTTGGAGAAGTGTCGATTTTAAAGGATTCATTATGTGCTGTTTAAATGGAGCCAGGCAGAGAGAGGCAGCTGACTGCATGGATGGAATAAAAATGCATGTGTGCGGGATAGAGATATTGCCGGGGCAGTGAAGCAACATCATTAGGCCAATTTGACAGAGTCAGGTGATGTGGACACACACTCAAACTGACACTTTCTGATTAATAAATGATAGCACCCATGCCGGGGATTAATAACAGAGAGAAAACTCTGCCAAACAGTGTGGCGCTCGAATCAATTATGCTGATAAAAGCCCTCCATTTTCTACCGGATGACCCCATCTTGAATAACAGCCAGAGGTAGAGGAGAGAGGAGGGGAGGGGGTTTGCTTGTCTAGACGTGCAGCTCTGCGAGTCATGCAGCGGCGAGGACAAACCTCGGCCACTAAATTAGAACCACCTTGTCAAATTTAATCCGTTTTCACTTCGGGATCGGCGCTGCTGCTGCACTTCCTGCCCAACACTAGCCTCCGTGTCCACTGCTCTGCTTATCACACAGCTTAGAAATAAAAATAAAAAAGACATCCACTGAACAGAAGGTCAGTTTCTCAGTCCTTCATTTCACATGTCAAAGTGTGGCTGGGAGAGATACCGAGCCCTCGTCAAGTCTTCGGTGCCCACAAGTGTGTCTGTAATGGAAAAAATATGCTCCAGTGTATTGAAACGTGTGAGTGAGAATGAGTAGAAAAGTGTTGAAATGAAATAATAATATCTAGCTCTTCTGGCCACACATAGTAGTCATTCCCTTTAGTTTAAACCTTTAAAGCTCTGCTAGATTCCTGAGTGCTGTCGCCTGTATCACTGTAACAATTTTTCAGGGACGAATATGTGTAAATCTGTGATGGATAGTTTACCCTTTATGTGATCTGCAGAAGTTTTCCACGCATTTTTACTCCGTCAATGTTTACAATCCAGGCACAAAATGCAGTGTATAATCTGAGAGTGTACATCGTACATCCACAATGATATCTATGATAACAACATTATTTACCACATTTTTCATGATTAAAAAAGATCACTATGGCTGCAGTGTTGCAGTGAAACCTTTATTTTGACCCTGGAAGTTATGATAAAGCCACTTTCTGTCAAACTTTCCAGCATCAGATAGCTAAGAGCGAGCTGAGTTGGACTTAGGTAAATAGTTGCATACATTAACTGTAAATGGCAAAAAAAAACACCAGAGGTTTGTACCAGGAAGGGGGATTTTCCCAGACAGCTCTCTGTTCCCTGGATTACACACCCAGGCATTCAGGATCCAGATTTCGTACAGAAAAGCTGGTTATCGGTAATTCAACCCAGGGTTTTCCAATCAGTGGCCACTCAGATAAAAGGGGGTCTCCAGCGTCTGACCAATCACAGACATGGAGAAACCCTGCAAACCCTTCAAACACGTCATTCAGTACAAAGTAACACTGTTGCTCTAGCAACACTGTTGCCGTAGCAACAGCTACGAAGGAACAGATTATACTAAATAGCACCTGTTCACTTTGTTACGTTTCGGGCCGAGCTTCCTCAGTTAGTTCCCTCTATTTATACTTTTCATTACATTCTTTTAAAGCTCAGCGCTCCTGTGTTAGCGCGTTTCGTATCGGAATATTAATTCACAAGTAGTTGTTTGTTTTATAAAATCATTGTTAGCATCATGTTTCATGTCGTTATTGGAACCAGTACGATATTTATGTAGTCTTTAATTCTGCTGGTATACATGTCGGGGGATCTGTGGGGTAGTAAATTCAGCTCTAGCATTCCTGTATAAACCTTTACACACGACTATTACACAGTGCTGCACTGATACTTTGCTTGTTCTTGTGTGTTTTTATATTTTTAATGATTTGTTTTTAAGGTGTTTCTTGTTGTTTGAAATTAGATTATGAAGCTGAAGGGATAAATAAAATTGTCTTTGACCAAAACATACCTAAAGAGGTCAGTAAAGAGGCTTTATTTCTCAAAAAAATCATGTGATGATGTCGACAGGATGCTCAATGAACGGATGTCCCTGGTTCGTCAGGAGTCGGTGCTTTTATACTCGTTCATCTCCACCAGAACGGAGCAGGTTTGCCATTCGGCAGAAGTTACCATGGTGATTTAAGGAGTGAACCAGCGCTGTAGTACAGATAACCCTAAAGTTAAGAGAAAATCCAGCTTCGTAGTGCAGGCTTCCAGATGAAAAGAGGAAACATAGAAATAGTTTGTATTTGTTTCAATGCCAATATGTTTTCTCCTGAAAGCAAAGACTTGAGAGAATGATGAGAAAAGGTTTTGGTCACGGCTGATCTGTGTGTAATTTCTACAAAGTACTGTTAGTAATACATTCTGTTTTGTCGTTCTGGTTGGCCTTTATGGTGCTGTATCTATTGATGCATTCATTTTACATCATTTTAGCCTCATAATATGACATCTGAGGCCCTCCTGAAGTAATAATGTTGCCATGGTGACTGCATTAAAAGGGTTCAGCTTCAACATGAAGTTTCACATCAAAAAAACAAGCAAGAAAAAAAGCAGGAGACCAGAAATAGGATAAAAGGAAAAGGTTAGGTTGAAGAAATACAGGTCGTTCATGCTCGAAGAACTTCCTTCGGTTTGGTTTTCCTCCAGCTTCCACCCATGCTCATCTGCATATTTTCAACACGTTCGCCAGCACCAACAAACTGCCACAAGTTACTAAGTTTCAGCTCCAGACCTCATGCAGCGTGTGTCGGTGCAGATGCAAACATTTCCAAAGTCCCTTAATCCTCTCCGATGTGGCGTTTTTATGCCTCCCACCAATGGAAACTGTCTCCTCTGTGTCCCTGCAGAATGCGGACGACCTCTTGGTAGCTTCAGCAGAATGTCCCAGCGACGACGAAGACTTGGAGGAGTGTGAGCCTGGAAATGGTGAGTCAACTCAGGGAGTTCTGTTTCCATTTTGTTTTATCCAGTGACGAAAATCCTTCATCTCGAATTCTGCACTCGAAAATGATCCTCTGTCACCAGCCCTGTGTGTGCAGCTCTGATTGGCCAGATGTGTACCCTCCAAGTCCTTTATTCTTAATTGCTTTTCATAGCAGCAGGCAGTCAGCAGAAGCAGTTCAATTGCTCAGCCAAGTGGTAATAACTGGTATTTACCCAGCTGTTGCAGCAATCTCCTGCCCCGACTTTAACAAGGCAGGACAGTTTCAATGTGCAGACGCAGCTTGTTCTGTGCGGCACACAGCTGCAGCCTGGCAGGCCCGCTGGCTGAGCCGCCGTCAGGATATAACCGTTTTTCACTCTGAAACCATGACAAGAAGGGCCAGTCAAAGGCCATGTGTTTTACCCCCTGCCCTCTTCGGTTTCTAGCTCTATTAAGCTGACCAAGAATCTGAAATCTGCCAAGAACCATGTTGGTACCGTGACCCAAATTACTCCTACTGCCACAGTAGGGGCTCAGAAATATCTGAGAGCCAGAGGATATGAATATGAGCATGTAATTCCAAAGGATCCTGGTTTTAAAAGCTTGTTTTTGGTAAACGAGTTAGCAGATTTAACTTGTGTGGGTGGGATTATATGGAATCATATTAGTGTCAATGAAATCAAAGAAAACTTCTCCAATATACAACAAACGAGAGAAAATAAATATAACTGAAAGAAATTATTCCAGTTAGTTGACAATGCATCCTTTGGTTACCAGTTCCCCTCTGTTCAGTTTGTAAATGCATTTGGCCATGAAGTTAATTTCATGTAGATGTTATCTTCACCAGTCTGTGAAGTCCACCATGTGTCTCTACGGCAAACTGAACGTAGCCCAAATATGTCTAACTGCACAGACTGAGCACAACAAATGCACATGCACGGATCTCCAAAAGCCACATAGTGTCGATTCAGGTCGATTTGTATTGACCCTTTTCACAATAAATTCATCTCAAGCACTTTTACAGACACAGTCCTCCGAATTGTCTAATAATAATCCAGTTAAAACAAACCATGTGGATTATTTTTACCCCTATTAGTCTATTTCATATAAACTGGATTCATATGAAGCCCCCAGCAGGTCTTACTTACCCGTGTAGGACTATGTCTTGTAGGAAATGTGGTCATGTGCCTACACAGACATCGGGAGTGGTTTCACTCAGTCTTTACTTCTCATAGGAAGTTAGCACCGTAGTAGTTCTGTTTCATTTCAGGTGTTATGAAGAAAGAAAAACCATTTCCACAAGATCCAAATCCAAACCTTGTTGCTACCAGGTTGCAAGCTATGTCAAACTGTTGATCCAAAAAGATCACTGGATCTTTAGGAAGCACTTTCCTTTGCAACCAAAAAACACATCGTAGCCAGCATGCAAAACAAAAATGCAGAGCGAAGACTCCCATGTGTTCAATGGTCGGAGTAGATGCTAAAGATGCATTAGTATGCACAACCATACAAGTCAATTTGACATGACAACAACATATATTGAGCTCATTTAGCATTTAGAAATAAATTAACTATACAGAAACCTTTTTCTTTTTATAAGACATGAGTAACATTATAAATTTATTCCCCAGACTCCTAAAAAGTTAAACCACACAGCGTCTATCACAGCACATGGAAGCATCGCTCATTGTTAGTCCTCATAGGAATCAAGAACTGCTTTTTATTGGCTGATGAGAGCTCCGTCTGGGAGACTACCAAAACAAACCAGGAATGTTTACAAGCTACAGCGGATGTAATTGGGGCACTGAGCTGTCACTCAGTCTCATCAGAGACGACTTAATAATACAACTTTACTACAAAATGTATTCAGTCTTTTAAACAAAATTCTATTTGAATTGAATGAAATGAAATATTTTCAATGAATTGGTAAAATGTCTCAGTTTTAACATCAGATACCTTGTTTTTAATCTATTTGGAACAAAATAGTGAAATCTGTACATCATTGCGTTCCAAGTCTTTTTGTAACTGAGTCGGTAAGTGATAGAAATTACAGCTAAAATCTGAGTCATGTTGTAATTAGCATTTTGCTAAAGGCTGCTAGCCACAGCAGTCAATTGTAATTTCCCATGAAGGACAGATTTAACTCTTCACCGGAGATTAAATTCTACCGGCTTCATATTCACCTCCAATGCAAAACATGACTCATGAGAAACTAGAAAATGATTCAGCAACACACTCAGTGTGTAACAGGAAATATCTTTACAGCCAGAAATGTGATTCAAAAAATGGGAATAAAAAGCCAAACGGAGCCAGAACAAATGTAGAAAATAGAGCCGAGCAGCGGCGAACTGAATAAAGTCTGTTTCTGAGCAGCACTTCCCTCATATAAGCAGGGAACAGGGATTAGGGCTGTGCTGGGCTGTAAATAGCAGGAGATTACAGGACATATCGCTGGGCTTGTGCGAGCAGAAACTGATCTGAAACTGTGTTCAGAAACTGGAGAGCAGCGTTCTCCTGCGGTTTTCTCCGTAGGTGGCTGGGACCGAAATAGTGCCTCAGTTCCCTTCTTATCGAAAGCAGAAATGGGAGTATTTCACTGGATGCTATGCCCAGCTTAATCTCCTGTGGGGGGAAATGCAAGTCGCTCTTTTGCCCACACAAACACACACAGTGGCAAACATGCTCCCCTCTCCAGGCAGACACTCGCCTCTCTCGCTCGCTAGGTGTTAAACTTTTCTCTCTGCAACCGACTCTCCTGGGAAACAACAAGACGGCGCTCCATATCGCACCTTCCAGATGCAGCCACGGTTCCAGCCAGCGGGGTCGGATAAGCGTCAGTGTAAGCTGTGGACAAGGAGGGAAGAATCAACATTGTCTGCAACACATGTCGCCCCCACCCCCCCACCTCCCCTGCCTTTCCATCATCACTCCACAAACACAGGCCTGCTGCAGTCAGTGTGTGACAGGACCAATTCCCAGTGTTTTCAATCATACGTGAGAAAAAAAGAGCTCGGTGTTATTGAACGGCCTTCAGGAAGGACAAAAAAATGTTAAGCACAGCTGTGGATTTTCTATTAAGCCGTGTCAGATATCGCCGCTGCAAATTCACGGGGATCAATACAAGCCGGGGGGGGGGGGGGGGGGGGGGGGG
>JAVQJG010061677.1:0-22456 GCA_036024015.1 Craterocephalus amniculus | reverse complement strand
TGTGTGTAAGGACAAACCTAGTTTTTGTTGAAAACTGCTTAGAAACTCTGTGAATCTCAATCCTCCATCTTGGATGGTTATATATATCATCAAGACAACGAATGCACAATATTACCCAGGACATCATTGAAATAGAGACATTAACTCTGCATGAAGTTGAACTCACCTGTGTTCCTCTTTTTGGTCTTGGCAAACCTCTTGGTGATCATTGAGAGGCATGAACCTCAAGTTTACGACTTCAACTTTACATCAGGGAAATAAAGCACTTGCTCTCCATGTATATAAATATTCTTTATACATTACAACCATGTTACATTCAAAAGAAATAGAAATACAGCCAAAAGCAAAGTCACATTCAAGTCATTTCTGTGCTGCGTTGAGACGTTGATATTCAGCCTCTTAAGGCACCAAAAAATAAATGACCCAAAGAGGTCGAGTCCCCTAAACCCCACAACCCAAATACCAGAGGGTTCCTGGAAGCTCAACCAAATAGTGTACAGACAGGAAACGATTTTCCAAAAGCTGTTTATACCAGCACGAACCAGCTGAGGCTCAATCCCAGCCAAGCAGATACTCACTGGCTTGACAGATGTTGGTAAACCAGCATTTACTGAAGTCACAACACATAAGAATGACAGGAAATATATTTATGAACCTCCATACCATTCAGACATCATCTTTTTGCTTTGTGCTCATTGCTGGGGGAGGGAGGACTAAAGCTTCCCACAACCTCATGTTGAAGTGTCTTTGAGCAAACCACTGAGCCCAATGTTGCCTTTGTTGCCTCCATCGGTGAGAAAAAAATGCTGTGTACGCTGTAGGAATGCTAAGAATGCTGTACTTGCAGTCTAACCCCCTCAGAGGGGAAAATACTTTATGAACACATTCCATTTATTTTATATCATTTTTTAAGTAAAGAAAAATAAAATTTTCACACAAATTTGGAAACTGAACACTTTACTCCTGTTTTTCTTCATAAGTGAGATTATAATTGTACATTGATAATGTTAGATGTTAAAACTCTTTCACTCTTTTGGTAAACAACTAAACAAGGAACTATTAAAATTTCAAAACAACAGAAGTCAAGAGCGGCCGTTTCTATTGTTATTTTTGATGATCTTATCTGCAGAACAAGAGTTAATTATCATGTTGGCTTTATATTTATATGATAAGAAGCAACAATTTCTCATTATCATGAGAAATTCTCATCTTTTCTCTGGATAACAACAGACTGAAAGTAGCAATGAGCTGTGAGCTCTCAATATCGAGAGATGTTAAACTAGAACTCAACAATGAGCAGTTAGCGCCGTGTTTAACTGCTAACCCAGTTACCACAACTAGTTAACGAGAATTTATTCTGTTCACTTTCGGAAATCCTGGAAGTTTAAAGAACAAAAGAAATGTTTTCTTTATCATTGTTTTTTTTTACAATGAAATAATTTTATCAAAACAAGATCAATCATATATTATATTAAATTTAGGGTTGTCAAACGCTTAATTAGTACAGTGATGTGGTGTTTAGCACTGTGGCTACACAGCCAGAAGGTTGCTGGTTCAATTCTCAGCAAATAAATTTGCATCTTCTCTCCAGCTGTTCTAGCTTCCTCCCTCCATCCAGACACAAACATGTGAGCTTAATTAACTTCTCTAAACTCCCTGTTGTGAGCGGTTGTTATCACTCTGTGATTGACTGTGAACCATACCAGGGTATCACTGTGAGTTCAGAAAAAGACTCTACATGGTCGCTGTATTGGAAAAGACTCGTTCGAGGAGTCACAATATTCACTACATATTGACAGCAGAGGGACCAACAGATTTTTCAGATTCTTCCAACCCACTCAGGTCATAAGCAGTCATTACAAATGTTACAGCTTGTTCTTTTCATGGTGGTCGGCACCGATTTGGTGCATTCCCACCACCTGCTATGGAGTGTAGAGCAGGCACAAGAGACAACTTTTCTGTCAGTAAAAAAATTAACGTGTTGATTCCACAATTTAATTTCTTTGTTTTAACGCATTCTTTTGATGGCTCCTCTGAATGAATAAGTGAAATGTTTTCTTTCCCAAATTGAAGGTCTTATCTATCTGCTTTCAGATGCTTTGCATCCTTCAACCTAAGCCTGATATTTAATCAATGCATTTCTGAGACCTGTTACATTACAAGATGGTAAAAACTGCTGTTATGAACTCTTATATTTGATGCTTCTCTGCCGCCCCCTGGTGGATACTTGTTGCACTACGACAACTCTGGCATATCCTATGTTAAAAAAAAGTACATTTGTGCAAATTATATCAGTTTTTACATTTTGTTAAAGAGCCACATAAAGACTATTTTTCGGCCTATTACATCTTGGGTCAGGCATAAAAGGGTTAAATATGCCATATTTGCATGTAAGTTGGGCTCATTCGCACATTCAGAGATCACAAAACAGTAAAAGAGGCCAATTGTAGAGTTACGTCAAAGTCATTTTAAGGCATATGGAGGTGATTTAACTTAAAGAAATAGAAGGAAAAGCTCTAATTTAAAAAGAGAAACAGGAGTAAACCTACTTATTATGTGCTTTCAATCTGAACAAACCTCATCCAGGGCCTGGCTGGAGGGACAGGAGTCAAGTCTCATCAGTTAATAAGTTAAACATCCAAGGATTTAGCTTTTCTCTTGATTTTTTCCTTTGATGTAAAAGGAGAAAAAATTTCTGGTCTAATTATATATTTTTAGCCTCAATGGTTTAAATAAGAGATGAAATCTCACAAAGTTCCAACCAGATATTCAACCAGATAATAAATAATGCAAAGGTTCCTGAAAAAGAGGAGCTGCAGATGGAATGAGCAGATACACACAGTGATGAAGTGACCTTGCAAACCCAGTTTTCTTACACAAGAGATGTGTGAAAATGAGCTTTCTCATCTTTATGCATCTTTCTGTCCCACACACAAATCCTGCACAATCATCTGAGCGAGCCAGACGACGCGGTTTTTAAAACATAAAGATAGCAGAGCAACATGTAGAGCGGTGAGATTGGTTTGAGGACCAGCCCCAGAGAGGAAAACATTTGGCAACCAGAAAAGCTGAAAATAATTCTGTGAAAGCCCAAACTCTCACGCTCAGCTCAGAATACCGGTGGCCTCCATCCTTCACACGTCTCCTTCTTGCGAATAGCACTCAGTGTTTACACCGAAGTTACGCGAATGACAACCTCTCCTGAGTCAGCGTCATGGCTTAGGTTGTTTCGGGGCAGCAGCCCGGGGCAAAAGGGCGCCAAACAGAGGCAGGTCCATGGCTGTGGGCCAAGGTGTGTGGGGTGTAGGGGCCCGCTGGGGCCAAGGGTGGTCAAAGGAAGCCAAAGCGTCCTGGGGGCCAGCGTGGAGGGGCCAGTGCTCGTCTCCTCCATGTCCTTCGCCTTGTCATAACTTTGAACATCCCAGTGGAGGTTCACAGCCCGCCAGCGCATGAAGACGTTGTACACTGCTGCCCCCTCGTGGACAATCAGACCTGTTGCAACGACAAAAAGAACAATTGGCTTTTACGTCACATTTAGAGGTTTGGTTTATAAAAGGTAACGAATGTAATGTGAAAAACAGAAATTGAACTTTTTTATTCTCTTACAATTCTCTGTAAAAGAAATGTATCAATCAAACTATTATGGAATTTCACCTCAACCCTTGGCTTTCAGGACAAAAAAAATATAACAGAAACTATTCACATATTTACACTTTGAACCAGCCATACAGGATCTTCATTTCAGACACACACACACAACTTTGTGCTCACTTGTTGATCTTTGATGCTCCTGATTGGACAATACCCTCAAGTTAAGCTCTCTGATAAGTTGAACGTTTAAGAGGAAGTGGCTTCATCATCACTTGTGTGTTAAAATAGAGGCCTCAGCAACAAAAACTGATCTTTTTACGATAAAAATGTGATAAATAATGGAGTTATGATGCATCACTCATCATGGATTTACCATCCAGAAACTCTGAATAAACACCATGCTTTCTGGATGGACTGTAAACTTCATGGAAGGGATATAAATGCCTGAAAATTCTCATAGATCACCCAAAGGGTAAGCTATCATTCATATGTCACCACACAGAGCTACACAATACCGTTCCTGAGAATCTGTCCACAATATAAGTGATACTGGAGACACTGGAGATAGAGAAATTTTAAAGGGTTTATAGTCTTGGGGTCTGGGCTCCGTAGAGGATTTATCTCGCCATCAGACCTGTTGCCACTACTGTCCAGTCCAGTTCTTGTGTCATTTTTCATACTTCATTAAAGGTTTCTTTGTTTGTGTCGTAAAAGACAGATAACTTCATTTAGAAAATGATGTATCTAAGTTAATGTTACTAAAGGTGCCTCTAAAAGCTGTCGCTTCTGCTTTTCACCATTTTTGTTCAATTAAATGAGTCCTTTGGTTACATTCACCAAATCTCAAGACCAAATTTCTTTTAAAATGATGAAACCTTGCAGTTAAAGCTGACAGCATACTTTCTTTCTTCAAACCCAGATAAACTAAACCAGCAGCAACTTGGCTGCAAGCATCTTTAAAAACAAAAATCATTAGATGTATGAACGACTCCTGACGGAACCAGACTCACCGACACAGACCAGGTCCATGAAGCCGTACATGCCGTAGCAGATCTGGAAGAGGACGTCGCGGCGCTGCCACATTGCCTGGGGGCTGAGAGCCGACCACAGCAGCCAGGAGATGCTGGCCACCAGGAAGAGAGAGCCCAGGAACACTGCGATGATCTGCACCTTCTCCACAAGGGTGATGGTGATGGATTGCCACTAAACACACAGGAGAGGACATGAACGCCACATAAGGTCCTACGAGTTCCGAGATGTCATCAGATCCAGTTCAGCTGCTTGAAGCTGAGAATATAAAACTTAAGGAGGTGCGATTTCCTGTATTTGAAATTCTAATAATAGCTAAAACATCTTGCCAATCTCATAGAGATGAAGAACTATAATCAGATTAACCCAAACGCTGATTCAGCTGAAACAAAATCAACCAAAGAAATGTAATTACAGTCATTATGATGGAGGGATTTACTCATCCATCCTCCGTCCTGCTGAAACAGCAACATGGTTGTTGTCATTATCACGTTCAATAAAGCAGAAGCTTCAGTCATGTCCACCGGCTCAGTTGCTTGTTAACATGAATTTGTTATCAACTCAAAACATCTCGTCACAGACATGGTGAAGAGAAGCGGAGCATCAGAACCAGGAGGGTAGGGAATGTAAGTGACTTTAAATGTATGTAGTTATTCTTTAGCAAACCTATTAAATTGATGTGTTGTTGGGTAAATGTTCAGAGGCCTTTGGAAAGAGGTTAGATATTTAAACATCCTAAAAAATGACTTAAACATAGAAAAACAAAAGGAAACAATATAATGAGAACAGATGAGGATAAATCAGTTTCCTCAATTTTGACCCCATTGCCAAAAAAACGAATGAATAATAAATTAAACTGCTTGCTTAAGTTGTCAGAAAAGCATCCTTACCCAAAAAACTAAAAACCACAGCAGGGTGAAAATATGCTTCGAGCAGAGTAAAATTTACCAAAACAGAAAGAGATAATGATGCAAAAAGGAGGGGAAAGTGGAGAAACAACTCAATAAAACAAACGATATAAAAGAAAGAAAGAAAAATCTGGAAACACAAAAGAAATGGGACAGTTTCACAACTGGAGCGTCAAAGGGCTCCTCCTAGAAAAAGGACTTAAGGAGGACTTTGTGGGAGAAACTAAAGCTTTGCTCAGCCTCAGCTGTTTATGCTGCCAGTGACTCAACTTCCATCTGGAGCGAGCAAATAGGAAAAGGCCAGAATGTTCCTCAGCATAGGGGACGATCCAGAATATTGATATTTTAAGCTGCAGGAGTCCGTCTGTTCAGCTTTGAGGAAAAAGAACGATGCTCCAGGTTCACAGCAGAGACATGAAGAGCTTGTAAAATCCTTGATGTACCAGGAACACCCATCCATGCACGGCTGCTTTAACGGCTCAGGAGGAGGAATGGGGAGATTAAATGAGCCTCTAAGCCAAAGCAGCTGCAAACAAAGCATCGTCCTGGCTGTGTTTACCTGCCACGGCCTCTTCATGTTGATGGCGATGACCTGGAATCGGTAGCAGCAGAGCTCGCAGGTCCAGCAGCCTCGCTCGCTGATCCATTTCAGCAGGCACTGCTGGTGGGTGTACCGCACCGAGCCGTCACACCGGCACAGGTTCAGCAAGTCGCCCTGTGCGCCGGGTACAGGAAGAAAACTCAGGGTCAGAAAAGCTGGAATAGTTGAACAGCAGGGACCCTAGGATGAAGCCTTGGGGAACTCCACACTCAGATTCATAGTTACATATAGACACAAAATAGTCCCTATCTTTTAGATAGGACTCAAACCAGGTACCTGCAGTGCCAGAAAGTCCTACCTAGTCAGATATTTAGGTTGACCGTGTCAAATACAGCACTTATATCCAGTAGTACCAGGACTGAAATGTTTCCACTATCTGCGTTCATGGGGATGTCATTAAAAGCCTCAACTAGAGCAGTGTTAGTGCTGTGATGTGACCAGAAACCTGGTTGTGGCAAAATAATTACTAAGTGTCAAGAAGTGTAGCTGTTGGAAGATATATTTCTTAAAATAATCTTATTAAGAAAAGTTGAAAATCTCCATTTAGCTTTCATGGCGCCCCTCTTTTTTAACATCTTTCCTCAAGCAGCTCTCATTTTAATGCAAAACCAGCAAAACAAGAATCTATCAAAGCCATTTCAGTCACATTATTTATTCATTTTTTACCAACCCCTGTCTAACCGGTGACAGATGAGACCTCAGGCATTTCGGGATTAGAGAGAAACCGTCTTCTTTTGGGTCAATACTGGAACCCCCGGCCCAGGATTAATCTTAAATCCATTTTCATCATCTATGTGTCAACTTTCCCATCATCAAGAAATCCTTGTTTTCCAGCCTTGGCTTAGCTTGGCTGACCCTCTCCCCCCTCCCCCAGCAGATCATTCATCAAAGAAAACACATGACTTGTTCACCAGTGGGCCATACCAGCATCGCTCAAATCAATGATCATTCCTCAAAGCTACACCACTCGTGGATATTAATGGCAGGATGCAGGATGACATTAATCATGCCAGCCATATCTATTTGTTCTCTTTTCTTTCCTTCCTGGAGGCATTCCTCAAGCAGACATTACTGCAGCCTTGACCTGCTGGCTGCGCCGTGAGTGGCATATTAATAGTATATTAAGGTCAGTGGTCAGAGAGCTCATTTTTCATGGTGTCATATTAACCTTGTGGGTTTAAAAGGACCTCGGAGGAGCTTGAAAGAAATGATGCAGGTCAGTCCTCCACTGAAGCATGGTTTAATGAAAACCAACATCAAGGACTTTTTCAGTATGTTTTTCAATTCTCTGAAGGGATTTTTGTTATTAAAAAAACAACACAGTCCCACTTCTTTTAGTGCCAGAGAGGAGAGAAGGTCAACAAGCAAAAACAGCGATGTTTCATGGGGAGATGATGAATAACATTTACTCCTTAAAAATTGTAACCAAGGACATTAAGTTGGTGTTTTATGTGACCTGCCCTATTAGGGCATCCGAGTTTTCCTTGACTGATGAATATTTTATTACAAAACATTAATACGCTCAAATTTTCCCCTTGAAGCACCTTTCATGTATGAATGATTAAGAAACAGTGCCACCTTTTTTGCATACGGGAATTTACTTCCCAAGGCACAGACAGTGATGCTTATCTGAAGTGTGTATTTTGCAGCTAAAAGGTCATTCAGTTATTTACAAGCTTCTTACGAAAAAGAATAATTATTTTAAGTTGACCTCAAACTGATGTGTCCTAACTTGCTGCTTCTAGAGAGTTTTGAGCATTCGCCGCGGCTTTCCCCAGCAAACAGTTCCGCTTTTTTCAGTCTTTATCAGATTCAAAAGAAAGCAGTAACGAAGCCAGGAAGTGGATTTTATCAGACAACTGTAATTACAAATAACACTGAAAGAAAATGTCTGGAGCTGGAAAAGCTCCTTTTTCTGCTCTAACAAAGACTTCATGGAGGATTAATTCAGAGATATGAAATACAACGAGGAGAAAGCCGTGTCAAAGAACTCATTAAAAGTAATGTCTGCAAAACTTCCAAAGCAATTTTTTAAGTTTTGAATTGTAGCTGGAAGCAAGAGTTTATGTTTGTTAAGAAGCTGATTTAATCAAAACATTTAGTTCAAGGTCCAATCCGGGTTTCTAGAAGCTTTCAGCTGCAACACGTTCATATGAATGTGGCCTTGATTTGCTCAGAACAATAGATCATATGATTCCTTATAAAAAAGAAGAAGAAGCCAGTTACCATTTTAACAGGTGCTTAGCTGACAGGGGGGGGGGCGTGTTTCTTCTGCTGCTGGAGCCAATCATGTTGTGTGTTTCAAGATGCTGTTCTGCAGACCTTGGTGGGAACCAGTGCTTAATGGACTTCCTGTTGCCTTTCTAACATCTCCAACCAGTCTGCCCAGTCTCCTCTGACATCAACTAGATATCTTTGTCTGGATTTTGTGTGTTAACCCCAGAGATGGTTGTGTGTAAAAATCCCTTTACAAAGTGTACTACCTCATAAAGTGGTAAGAGTGTGTATATTATGACCACTCTTTAAACATTGGGTCTCATTTACCAAATATTCAAATCTACTTATGAAGCTTTTACAAAAATGAATGAAAAACATTGAAGTGTCAGCGTGTTTGAACAAAGACACCTTTAATGTTTTTTTCTGTGGCTCTGTTCATTAAAATACAATAATAACATGACAGATATTACTTCA
This sequence comes from Craterocephalus amniculus, assembly GCA_036024015.1. NCBI lineage: Eukaryota > Metazoa > Chordata > Actinopteri > Atheriniformes > Atherinidae > Craterocephalus > Craterocephalus amniculus. Next base: position 13,636 of record JAVQJG010061677.1, on the reverse strand, counting down.
ACTAACTAGCGAGATGTCACAGATTGTGCCCCTAACATTTTAATTTAGCATTAAATCATACATTATAATTAAACATGATCATTTATTTATCATTTTAGGGAAAAATATAAGTATTTTGTAGCCATTCACTTGAGAACAAGTAGCAGTCAAGATGAGATATAATTCTATTGCTGCTTTAGTCAGAGGTGCAATAGGCATGTGCACTGAAGCATGGCTAAAGATTTGCTGCCTTGTGATTGGTTGGTTAACTATTTAATTATTTGCGTTTAAAAAGCAAGTAAACTGGTTGCTATTTGCTACAAAACTGAAATAAAAAGGTTTAAACTGAACCTTGAGCTCAGATTTTTATTACCAGTTGATCTGCAAATTAAACATAAACATTTATTTTTAACTTTGTGTTTTTTTTATAGAAAAGGTTTGCAGAAAATTTTAAAATAAGGTTTAAGAATAATGTTCAGTTAGCGCTTAAAGTAATTCTCTGCCTGGGTCAGCACACCTTTTCTGGGGTTGGTTAACATCCCGCTCTCACACAGATAAACATCTACCGTGTCAGAACGATGCTTTTTTGTCTTTTTGATGACCGGTGTGCTTTCCCAACCAGTGGCCTTCCATCAAAATCAGATATGAGTCTAGACCCGGAGGCTGAGCTATTAGATTAGCTCTGCTAATAGGCTGTAGCCCACGTTGGGAAGACAGGATATTCACTTAGGCGTTTACTGCCCCGACTCCTCTTTCCCTTCAGCTCCGGCAGGACTGAGCCGTCCCTCATCAGGCCTCGCTGTCACGAGCAGAACGGGCCTGCGGAGTGTCAGATTTCAGAGATGGTTGGACAAAGTGTCCATTTGTCCCCCTGCAGATTCCACATCTGTCTGTCCCCTTCCAGGAAGACCTGCAGACAAACGGATGCATCGCCTGGAGACAGGATTTATCATCAATGAATCGTGACTCATCCGCTGTCATCCTGCTGTTGTTTGATGAATGTGCTACATTTTATTCTAATGTCACAAACTTTGTATGCAACACCAGCTTAACTGGAGCTGACTTTGTACAAGGATAATAAAATATGATCATTTTTGTAGAATCTTACTTCTAGAATCTTACTCTTACTTTTAGATTCTTAGATGCTGATCAAGACAAGATTTCCCATTTCCTGTTTTTTCAATTAATCTCATCATTCAACCTTTTGTATTATATTGTGTGATTTAGATATTTTTTGCATCTTAACTGTATGGAGAGTAAAAAGGAAACTCCAGTGTCATTTAATGCCTCTTGTTTTTTATGAATCATGCTTGAACATCTGGATTTCACTTTGGACTCAACACAGCATCCAAGTTCTCCATCCCAAGCACATTTAATGCACTTTAACTAGTATTGATTTGATCATTTTTTGGACTTGAAGATGATATTTCCGGGGCTGCACTTTGACCTCTGACCTTAGACCTAATGATAGTTTTGTGTAACTTCAGAAGCCCTGCTCAGGATCTTGCTGAACAAATAGCTTTTGGATGAATCAGCAGATTTTTCCTTTGCTTTAGTGCTTTTTGATTTATTAATTTAACCTTTATTTTACCAGAGACAGAGACCTTCAACAATGATGTCCTGGCCAAGATGACAACCAAATTACAAAACAACATATCTAATAAAATAGATAAAGACTTAAAGAAGAATCATTAAAACAATAATACACACCTCAGATAACACTGCAGTGTCACTGAACTGAACATCAGATAACTTTACCAAACTGTATGAGTTCAGCTTATTTTTTCAGCCTGTTCAAGGTGACCGGGACAGAATACATAAAAACTCTCATTCCCATCGCAGTTGTGATGTCAGGGCAGATGATAAACATGAACGGACCAAAGCTAACTTCATCATAATGTATTTGTAAATGTAGGCAGGGAAATAGTCAGCATGGCTTGATATGACGAAGATAGAAAGAGTTTAGCCAAAGCCAGAATATAAGACACAACTATGAGTTTTACTGTGGCAGGAGGAAGGATGAGATCCATGCAGCACAGAAGATGTAAGCAGCTATGCTAACATGTAGCATAGCAACATGACTGGAAGAAACTCTGCTAAAAGACTCCAGCATCAGCATCAGCATCCAAACCAAACACAGTTCACAGCCCAAGCAGCTTTATGAGGATGAAAGAAGATCACTGTCCACGTTAGAGCTTCTGGTCATTTCTCCACATAAACAAGGAGCCCGCTGGTTACCTGTCTGTCTCTTCATCACGGTGGGACAAACATGTCTCTTTCATAAATGCAGCCTGACGTTTGCTGTTTATTCCAGCTCTAAACAAACTCTGCTAACGTGTTCTCTCCTATGACTGAGATGTATCATGAAGATGCTCCTGGTTCCATGGGGAAAGGAGGTTTTAATGGGAAGTATTCACTCTTCTTTCTGTCATCTTCTTTTTTGTCTTCTTTGTCTCTAAGGTGAATTGTGTCCCTGGACCCTCCTGACTGTGACCATTGATAGAGAAGTCCATCACCATCAGCTGATGGCTTCCTGGCATATTTACCTGAATAACACCTGGAAACCGTTTTACCTTGTACTGTAGCACATTTCCTCCTCACACATTACTTTACTCGCTTCTAGGATTACTTCACTCATAGATGAATTGGGCTGCTATCCGCTGGATTTACCTGAAAGTCATGAATAACTGTAACACATGTCTTCATTTGGACCTATCTGCAGTAATCTCACATGTCTCAGTCTATCTTAAACCAAGATTATACACATTAGCTTTGTAGTCTTGAAGATAGTTTGCTGAGTCCTTATACTGCAAGAAAAGAGGATGATGATCCTCTAACGATGCTTTACAGGGTTGATGCTTGATTCTGAGGTTTTCAGACCTGATATAACAATAAAAGACCGCACTGAATGCACCTGCCTGTGCAGACATGTAGGAAGTAGTAATCCGATCAATGTGGTTTCACTTTTAACAGAACCGTATCAGGTATTTAGTCAGAAACTATATATGTTGTCTTTTATTAATTTTGCATGAAGCAGAAGTTCAACAGATGCCTCGACTGCCAGTTGTTATATTTCTGTTTCAATGGAAGGAAAGCCCCATAAATGGAAGCCCACATTACTGCCTCACTAAGCTAAATACACTGTTACAAATGTGATTTTGCTCCAGATTTTATAAGTCAAAACTTCTTTCAGAGCAGATACCGAAGCAGAAATCAACTAATTCAAATAGAAGCACAGAAGAATAACAACAACAACTCAGTTAAAGCTCAAATCTGGCATTTATAAAAGTTTAGAGAGACAGTTTGTTACTGATGGAGCTATTTCAGAAGTCTGGATATTTTCAAGTAAGTAACAAGCTGTCAAATAAAATAAATACGTTATAAAATGTTTATATTCCTTTTTATGGTAGGTACCGTCTGAGGGAGTTATTGAGCTGATACTTCAGCACCATGGAGAGCGCAGCTTCCAGCCGGATTCCCTGTAATCTCCGCTAACCATTCGAAATAATGCATATTATTTAACATCAAAGTTCTGAGGCAGCGCGTCCTCCCAGCAGGAAGGCTAAGATCCGTCCAGTTAGACCAGTTAACAGCACGTGAGCTCAGCGTGTTCCCCTCACTTCATTCAGAGCTACTGCTGCTGTCAGTCATTTTTATTCAGCTTCAGCATTGACGCAACCCAGAGGTTTCCTCTGATTGCCCCGGAGGGGAAGCAGCGGCTCGCGCTGACTTACCTGCTCTGCGCCCTGGAAGCAGATCCGGCAGCTGGGAGTGGGGATGCAGTTCTCGCTGCTGCAGTTTGAATGCATCGCCTGCGTCTTGCAGGAGCGACCCCCGACCGCCCCTTCCTCGCTGGAAATATTCCCCCCGTTATCCTCCGCGCTTCCCCCACGCGCTTCCCCGCAGCTCCGGCCCTCCCTGCGGCTCTGTGCCTCTTCTTCCCCCTCCTCTGCTCGCGGAGCCTCGTCCCCTCCGCCGGGCTGCGGACGTCCTTGGGAGCCGAGCGGCTCGTTTTCTCCCCAGGTGTGGCTGACGGCTGAATCTCCCATCTCTTCCCCGCAAGCTGGACCCGCATCTCCCTCCTCTGTGCTCATAATACAAAGAAAAGTCGAGATAAAATTTCATAGATGCCACCCGACGAGCTGACACAATATCCAGCACCGCTGCGACGCAGAGATGCGACGCTGTCTTCAGGCTCCCGGATCACGGCGCTGCAGGCAAATGGTGCCTCTGGTCCGTGCTCCCTGAAGCCCGATCTACTGAGTAGCAGGCTCGCAAAGCTGCACATCAGCAGCCGGAACCTCCTGCTGCCGCGGACCGTCGGTAGGCTGGAGTCGCCTCATGCGCTCAGGAGACCCGCGGAGCATTTCCACGCAGCCTCCATGCAAACCGCAGCTGCCCGAAACTCTTCCTCTCCTCTTGCTCCTCCTCTCCAGCAGCCAGACAGCGGTTCTGTGAAAGAGGCGGTGAACACTCTGCTTACTGGAGTCCGTATGAGTAGTATTCCCCCCCAAGTCAGTCGCAAGTTGTCTGAAGAGTTTTGCGCTCTCAGGAAGCAGCAAAGAGCATTTCTCCGGGGAAATGGCCAATCAATCACATTATTATCCCATTAATATGATGGAGGAGATACGTTGAGCCACGCAGGCAGGCTCTTCTCCAGCAGCCTGCTGGAAGAAGGAGAAGAAGAAAAGACTATAGCTGCATCACAGCAGCAGCCTCCCGGTCAGATGTCTGACGCGCAGAATATTTTTTCCGGTGAGATCTGCAGCCGGGTTAAAGGAGTCACCTGCCGGGTTTCAAGCTTCTCTGGACCTCTTAAAGAGGAACTATGCCGACAAATACATCCATGAGACACGTGATGCTCTCAAAGTAGGCGATTCTGAATTCTGGGATCCATAAATTGAGCAGATTGAGTTTAGTTCATTTGTTGATCTTTCAGGTTCAATCCAAAGGCAATTTTATTCATGAAATCATAGAAACCAAAATGAATCTGCTCATTTAGGGAGATTTGTTTTGTCCTTTTTACCAAGTTGACCTACATTTCTGTTTTACTTTGCCACTAAGTTGCAATAAGAGACATTTTTCCACCTTGATCTGACAGCTCTTTTTACATGACCTGTTGTCGAATTGAGGAATCACAAGTTCCACTTCACACTTTTTTCCCTGCTTCTTTTGAAGTCACCCAGACTTAATAAGCTCTGAAGCCATTCTGACAAACAGACAGTAAAAAGCCACAGAGCCCATACATCCGTCTCAGACCTTTCAGTAAACTGATCTTAAAAACTTTGAATAACAATTTATTCCAAAATACTTTGATTTCCTTTATGTGCCGTTCAACCACAAAGAGACTGGACTAAACCATGAGTGCTTTCATGTTTTAGAACTGTTGCTTATACAAGCTTTGAGCAAGGTTAGCAGGTTTAGTTTAGTCAGAGGCGCTAATGGTGCAGCTATTGATGAAGGGAAGATGGGAAACTAAATAAATAAATAATGGTCATAAAAAGTCAGATTTTCTCATAAGAATATATGTAGGACAAAGCACTGGTAAAGTTCAATACACTCATCCCGATTTGATTCTTTCATGATTTTTTGGCTGCGTTTTTTTTGTCATATTGCCAATTATTGTGATTTTTTGTTTGCTTTTTTTAGCCCAAAAACATGTACAAAAATTAAATCTGGAACAATATTTCCCAGCAGAAACTGTGAAACACATGTGAGTTACTTTTTTAAGATTTCTTCAGCAGGGACGTCTGAATCTGCTGAAAATGAAACATTTAGATTTGGAGACAACAACACAGCAGCCTGACCATCACTCTGCTGCTGCACACCACAGACAAGAAAAGTAAACAAATCACTAAATTGTAAATTTTGAAACAAATAATTGTGGCATATATATGAATGAAAATTTTCCCCACCCTCATATAACTTTACCTTTAACACAGCATCCAGAAAGTATTCGCAGTGCTTCTTTCTACATTTTGTTATGTTGCATCCTTATTCCAAATTGTATTAATCTCATTCCTCAAAATTATACACACAATTTCTCAATATGTTAAAAATAAAAAAAATAAAATCACACATGCATAAGTATTCACAGCCAACACTCACAACTGAGCTCAGGTGCATCCTGTTTCCACTGTTCAGCCTTGAGATGTTTCTACAACTTAATTGGAGTCAACCTGTGGTGAATTCAGTTGATTGGATATAATTTGGAAAGACACACACTTGTATAGGTCCCACAGTCAACAGTGCTTGTCAGAGAGAAAACACACATGGAGTCTAAGGAATCGTCTGTAGGCTTCTGAGACAGGATCGCATTGAGGAACAAATCTGGGGAAGGCTACAGAAAAATATCTGCTGCTTTGAAGGTCCCAGTGAGAACCGGGGCCTCCATCATGTGGAAATGGAAGAAGTTTGGTACCAGGACTCTTATAGAGCTGGTCGGCCGTCTAAACTGAGTGATCGGGGGAGGCATACCTTAGTCCAGGAGGTGACCAAGGCCCCCGATGGTCCCTCTGTCAGAGCTCCAGCCTTCCTCTGAGGAGAGAGGAGAAACTTCTAGAAGGACAACCACCTCTGCAGCGATCCACCAATCAGGCCTGTACGATAGAGTGGCCGCATGAAAGCCACTCCTTAGTAAAAGTCACTGTAAAGTATTAATTCATTCATTGTTTTTCAGTTGGTCACAACTTCAGACACCCAAATATTATTTGATGCCAAATAAAGTGATCATTTTCTATAACTAGTCCATACTAATCAATTAATGAATCAAGTCAATTAATACTGATTTCTACATGGAATTATCAGACAGTGTCAGGATAATGATGGATAATATAGAGTCTTTTAAGGGATTTTTAATAGAATTTGCCTCTTTCAACTACTCTAGTTCATAAATGGACTGTATTATAGCGCTTTTCATTTACACAGCACCTGTGTGGTTCTGCCCATGGACACTTTGGCGTGTAATCAGGGGAATTGTACCGCTAACCTCCTGTTTAGTAGACAACTGTGTTATCCACCTGAGCTCCAGCCACCCATAGACCATAGAAAGCAAAACTGGAAAAAAGGAAGCCAGTTCTCTATTTAGTGATGAAATTCTGTGTATGAATACAGATACTGCTAGCGTAATGACTTGAAAAATGAAAAATGAGTTGATTTAGTCTTTCATGAGAAGTTGAATCACTTTAGATGATCGGTACATTTATTCCCAGTGCCACTGTAAAAAGTCAGTGAAGGTGTTGAGCTTCAGCCTCTCTGCTGTACAGCTGAGCAAAATAAACAAGAACAATGATTCTGAGGAAGCCTAAAATAAGATAAACAGATGTAGAGGAAGCATAAAACTGATCGAGGACATCAAGTCTGATTCCAAATGTGGCTGCAATTATTGCACTTTTAGGTGTTATTTATTTTCTTTTGGTCTTAACCCAACATTACAAACCTTTTATTTTCCTATTAGCAGCTCAAAATGTCCAGGAAAACACAGCATATTCCTTTCCATTAGAAATGGCTTGACGAGAATACAAATAATTCAATCTCATTATAATTTAATGTGTTAGCTGCCAATCCAAGTCTCCTTGTAAAATCGTTCTGCCCCATAAGTGCCTGCATCGTGTTCTCCCAATCAACAGCTGCCCTTCCTCCTCCTCTATAAGTCGTGACCGGATATTTTACAGTTTTTACCCATGAAGTCATCAAACGAGTGTAAGAGTCAGGAAAACGGGGAGACGGTAGGCTGGGAATGAGAAGGGACCTTCATTGCTCCAGAACACGGCTCATCTTTATATCTGAGAGAGGAAAGGGTTAAATCTCACATTCTGATGTATGTTTTCATGATTTTTTTCTTTGATGAGCGTACATAAGATTGTTAGAATCGGCAGCTCTTCCTGTCTTCACACAGGGACACTAGGCGTGTTATAACCAGTACATCCCTGCTGCTCCTAGTATGTATCATCCTACAAATGGACCTGGTAATAAAGTTCAAGGAGCATCAGTTGGCAAATCATTTGTTGGAGGAGGCTGCTTTCCCAAGAATAGTCTTTTTCTTTTCTTTTTTTTTTGAGGATGTCTTTTGCTTTCCGGGGAGCGGGCCAGTAATGGACTCTAATGCAGCAAAGGAAATTATCCACTCATGTCCAATCCCTACCTACAAGGCACTGATCAATACCAGGTCCCCAGGGCTCAGAGGGAGACCAGGATCGTGCTGAGAGCAGGGAGGGCCGGGCGAGCTGCTTCCCAACATGTTTCGTTCTGGAGGACAGAAGACTGACCGACAGTACCTGCATTCATGCGATGGGTTTGACCTTCTGTCTGATACCATGACGCCCTTTAAAATGCTGATTTTAAAAGCTCTCTGTTGGCTGAAAATCAGGTTTTACTCTTCTTACACAGGAATGATCCAGTACAACTATGATCAGAACGTCTTGTGAATAAATGAAGGAATCTCTATGTCTGTCACTATTTGATCTGATGTGTTTTGATGAACATAGATGGACAGCAAGAGCAGGGATCTCTGGTGTAATATAGGTTGGTTTTAGTTTTTCTGGCTATTTTAGAACAACCCTAAATATGCCTAACAAGCTTGAAAGACACATACTGAAATAGTTTTGAGAACAAATAAATAGAACAAAACTATTTTTGCACAAACATGGAAATGACAGGGAGCATTTATTGTGACCAGCCAGAGTCTGGTTCTGTATAAGGAAGCGCTGTCAGATGCTAGGCTAAGTTTGGTCGCAAAGAAGTACAAACATAGTATCAAGAACTTGCAACTTACACTTTCAGGATTATTTTCCCCGCAAATTACACATTTACATTTAATTCATTTAAATTTTTTTAGTTTTGTGTTTTATATTTTTAACATTTCAAATATATATATGTATTAAATGTATTAAATTTTAATTCTTAAATCTTTTTAGACAGTTAACTTTATATTTATAGTTATTAGTTTGTAGTAAATTTTCATTTATATTCATTGACATATTTCCTTTATTTTACCGCTTACACACAGCATACCATATATTCCACAATGGATCTAAAAGTATTTCACATGATTAGAGTAACTTTTACCAAATTCATTCAGTGGGCCAGACTGGACCCTTTGGGGGGCTCGGTTTTGGCCCCCTGGCCATATGTTTGACATCCCTGGTTTAATTGGACTGTTTTGTCTTATCCATTTTTAGTAACATTTAACTTTTGTAAAAACATAAATAAAAATTAACAATGGTGTTTGAAGGGAAAATACAAGTTTTAGATGGAACATAAATTAACAGCTGATGTCCAAAGTGACCAGCGTCAGCCCTCAGCTGCAGTCAAATGGACAATCTGACTGAACGTATCACCTCCTCCAGTGACTTCCATAGTCCTAATGACTCTCAGCCATCAGCCCCACTTCTCTCCCAAGTCGTCCTGATCAATTAGCCTCCTTCTCGCTGTCGGCCCGTCTGCGCCGCCCCGCCTTGTCCTTTTTTCCTGTTGACCCTCTCACACAGCAGCGTAGAGTACAGGCAGAGTGCCCTAAACCTCTGAAACCATCGCGCCACAAACACACTCTCAGCCTGCAAAAGGAAGTGGAAAGCCTGCCAAAGATAAAGTGGAGGACCACAAACAAATGGAGTAACTGAGCTCATTATTAAGGCAGTGTGGTGGGCCAGCATCCTGCCGAAGGCCGATCAGCTTTCCATGACATCATCTGCTTCAGGCTCAGTGTTATTGATAAATCTGACGTATGCTTAAAAGAACTGTTGGTGATGAGAACCGATCAGATTTGACAAAAAGGTAACGTTAACGTAGAAATTTGTTTTCAAATCTTTACCAAAGAAGAAGTAAAACACTGGGAGTTAAAAAGTGACCAGAATGAAAATAGTCATAATCTGGTAGCTAAAACGGATATTATATTAAGAAAAGATCCAACTTCTTGTACTGGGTTCAGTCCTATTATAATTCTCGGTGTGATGATCCAAGATCCAGTGTGACATGGAGCATCATCCTGCTGGAAGCAGCATCAGAAAATGCTCCGCTGGGCTCAGAAAGGGATGGACACGGTCAGCAGCAGGACTCAGGCTGTGCTGGTTAAACCGTTGGTCCCAGGCAGGATGGATCCATGCTTCCATGAAGCTTCCAGCAGATTCTGAGTCCAGCATCTGGATGTGGAGCTGAACTGGAGACTCATCAGACCAGTTGGTCCAGTTCTGCTGAGTCTGTGTGAATTGTAGCCTCAGTTTCCTGTTCTTAGCTATCAGGAGGGGCCCCGGTGTGTCTCCTGCTGCTGGAGTCCATCATGTTGTTCAGAGATGCTGTTCTGCAGACATTGGTTGGAACCAGTTCTTACCGGACTTCCTCCGACCAGTCTGCCCAGTCTCTTCTGACATCAACATGAAAATCCCAGTAGATGAGCGGTTTCTGTAAACAAAGTCTCTTAAATCTCCTTCCTTCCTCATTCAGATGCTCAGGTTGAACTTCAGTTGTCTTCATCATGTCTACGCAACTACATCGAGTTGCTGCCATGTGATTGGCTGATTAGATATTTGTGTGAAAATGCAGGTATACATGTGGAGCTGATGAAGTGGATGGTAAATATAGCTTGCTCTCTGTTTATCAGAAGATAAAATCAGTTTTCCAGTTTTATTCTTTGTTTTTTTTTTCATGATGCCACTACAGTTGCTCGTCCTCTGGCCCTTTGCAGCCATTTTTGTTTGTAACAGGAAAACTGCAACCAATCCACGAAGCAGGCTTTGTGTGGATCAATCCCTGCTGTGCTCTGCACACTGTGCAGAAAAGCTGTAGATGCTTTGTTTGTTTTCTTTCCTTGTGAAAATCAAACGGAGCCTGAGTCTGTTTTTCCCCATTTTCCCTCTAGAGATCTACAAAATATTTCTTTCACTTCATGTAATTTCTCAAAGGATTAGACGAAGCCGCTCTAAAATAAGATTTCAGCACATGAGTCACAATGAGTCCGATGATTTCTTTGCACCTGCGTGATGTGACCTGCTCCTCTTTTGGATGGGCTTTTTTTAGACTGTGATGACAGCTTGCGAAGCTTGAAGTAGGTCCAAGTGACAACTCTTTCCACCCCCGATGATTGTTTATGAGACAATTAGAGTCATAAACCCCCAACTGAGCCTTTGATGAGAGAATTTTGGGTTTTGGACGTGTGTAAGATAAAATTCCATTGCATGACTTTTTTTTTCATCCGGTCAGCTCACAGTAAAAGCAAACTGATGCAACCCTGCTTTGTGCTGCATTGCATCAGCGCTCCTCCGGCCTGCTGCGGGGTATTGTGTGATGCTGGCCATGGCTCTGACCCATCTCTTCCTTTTTTTTCTCTTTTCTGTTGCACAGGAGTTTGCTGCACTGACCAAGGAGCTGAACGCCTGCAGGGAGCAGCTGCTGGAAAAGGAGGAGGAGATCTCTGAGCTCAAAGCCGAGAGAAACAACACCAGGGTAATTAAAGCTCCAGCATGCAACTTTAAAGCATTTAGTAAACAACTTTTTTCTTTAACATGATTGTAGTTGTGCTCCGTACGAACTCAAAACAACGCCAGGTTTTAAAAAGTTTGTTTATTCACCATCGACCCCTCCTCAACAAGTTTTCTCAACTTGCTGCAAAGTTGCAAAAAAAAAAAGCTTCCTTCTGCAGACTGCGATAAACAGCACTCTGGAAGCCATAGCTATCTACTGGGTATGGCTGTGAGGCTGCAGAAGCAACCATGTGCACTGTCTTTTTCCAGTGCCAGGACATACCTCATTAGCTGCCTGCATTCTGCCTGAAAATCTCCCCTCTTACTTCACACGACCGGCTGCTCCACAGCAGAACAAAGTCCAAATGGCACGGATGCCCTGCAGTGTCCAGTTCAGAGAATCTCTGGGGACGAGAACAGGGCGGAAATATTAGTGAATCAGCTCAGTTATGCGAAGCTAAAGTCTTACATCTACAATAAAAATAAAAAAGAGAGAATCTTTTTAAAGAAAGCTGCATATTCTGCTGTTGACAGAAGACTGTTTTCCAGCCTTTTGCTGATCAAGTGTGGATGCACAGTCTGTCGCCACCGTATTCTGGTGGAGGGAGATGGTTTTAGCTGAACACTTACAGAAAAATAGAAGAAAGGTGCAAAAAAAGGACAAATATAGTAAATTCACGTCCTCACCTCATTATCACCTCAAACACTCCAGAAGCAATTGCTAAGCAAACTTTAGATAAGCTCAACTTTTGCTGCTTGAAGTGGTTTAACAGCTTATAATTGAATACTTGGAGGCATGTATGGGCAATCAGTGGACTAAGGCGTGGGTGTGATGGCCATGGAAAGACAAGTAAAATCTTTAAAAGCAGCCCGACTCGAGTGCTGTGGAGACATGAAGCAAAAAAAGCAGAACAATGAATACAGGATGAAAATATTTACTGAGCAGGATTAGACGGCTGGCTGTTCTAATTCTGGAGGCAGAGCAGAATAAACACTTCCTGATTGATTCAGCAGTGTTTGTTTTTGTTGAGTGTGCAGGAATATCAAGACATGACGGCTGCTGATGGAGCTCTCAGCGACAGTTGAGTCAGGCACACAGGAGAGAAGATGACGGAGGGTTTCGACTTCCTTCCCAAAAACATCTGCCTGCCGCAAAGTTTTCAAACCACTATTTGTTTTCAGTGTCCAGAAGAAGAAAAAATTAGGCTGAAAGAGTTTGCTTGAAGAAGTTTTTTGCTTTGTAGTTTCTCTTTAAATGTCAGGTGGCGTATACTTCAGCAGGTAGATGCTTTTGTAGAGCATATTTCCTACAGGAATACAGAGTAATATAAAATCAAATTTAAAGATTAATTAAATATCAAGAACAGAGCAGAAAATTACCTCTACATTTCACAAAAGCTTTGCGAATATTCAATTTAACAATTAACTTCAAATTAAAGGACCATCAAGAAAGAGAGAAGAGACAAATCTGATGAAACCTTTAGGGTCATGGACATGGCAGGCTGATTGGACTATCTGTGATTAGTCTTATCGAAAAGAAAAAGCTTTTAGTCTAATCTTAAAAGTAAAATTGTCTTTTGAATCTAAGGTTGGAGCCAGTTCCACTGGAGGAAGGCCTGATTGTTGATAGTCCCATCAGGCTCCTGGACAATCCAGGCACCAGAAGCAAGCCAGAAGTCTTAAAACAAACTTCTGTATTAGGAACATATGGGTCTATAAGGTCCTTAAGATAAGATGGAGACTTATTGCTGTTATAAGTAAAGACAAGGATTTTTAAATTCAGGTCAGAGTTTTACTGGTTGTTAATGAAGGGAAATATTTGATGAATATGAACAAATCTCAGGCTGTTAGGCTCACAGCTATATCCTGATTCAGCTCAAGATTGCGCCAGAAATAACAAATGCGTTTACTAGTTTTCTTTGCCAACACAAGACAAAATGTTTGTAACTTTTGCAACGTTGTGAAAGATTGCCGTCCAGGAGACTCTGTGTCGTGTGGTTTGATTAACTTAGAGGTTTCTTAAAATTGTAGTTAAGATTAACTAACACTGTGTTGCAGAGGTTTTTAAGCATAGTTAAAGCTTACAGGTCTGTCTCAGAAAATTTGAATATTGTGATAAAGTTCTTTATTTCCTGTAATGCAATTAAAAAACATGAAATGTCATACATTGTGTATTCATTACAAATCAACTGAAATATTGC
>JAVQJG010061672.1:0-11073 GCA_036024015.1 Craterocephalus amniculus | reverse complement strand
GTGTGTGTTTGTGTGTGTTTGTGTGTGTGTGTGTGTGTGTTTGTGTGTTTTTGTGTGTTTGAGACTCTGTTGGATTGTGGCGTAAATGGGGTGGTGGGGGCGGGTAGTCCTGGATGAGTGACAGAAGAGAGCATCTGTCACAGGCACACACAAGCAGGCAACTCATACATTATTCAGTAAATAGAGGCACGGGGCATACATGTGCGAACAATGTTGTGTGCGTTTTTCTGTGCTTGTGGGCTTAATCTGGTGTTTTCAGTGATTGGTGATTAAGTGAAATGGGAGTTAGAGACTTGTGACTGACAAAACTTTTTTTTTTTATGGCTCCATGATCCATCCGTATTATTTTTAATATGGATTATGGATATGGATTTTAAAATGCATTTAATTAAAAAAAAAAAATTCTAGTTTATGTGAATGTATGCAAAATATAATTCTATAAAATTCAGTTTATATTCTTGTGTTCAAGCACAGAATTCACGGTGATGGAAGTTACTAAAGTTCGTCACCACAAAAGTTGCTGAGGTTGATTTTGGCTGCATACACTCACAGAAGCAGTGATATAAATAAAAAAAATGAATAACTTGTTAAAATTGTGGCAGGACGACCAGAGGGCCCAGGCGGGGATTGATTCCACAACCTCCCAAGTGAAAGTCATGAGCTCTTGCCAGTCAGCCAAAGATATATCTCTGTGGCCAAGTAGCCAGGGCGCACGATCAGTCGGAGGCACACAGTGAGAAGACCCACACACTGTCACAAAATACTTCTGTCATATTACACTCATATAATATGTTTTTGTCATGTGCTTAGAATGACGTGCGCACTTTTGCTGTTTCCGATGTGAATCCAGGCAAATACCAGCAGCAAACCCCAGGCCATTGTTATGGACACTGTTGCCAACTTAGTGACTTTTGTCGCTGTATCTAACAAATATTTAGACCCTTGTAGCAACTATTTCAAAAAATGACTAGCCAAATCTAGGAACTTTATTGGTGGATGTTGGAGACTTATGGAGACTGATGTGAAAGTGTGTATCGTTCTTACTCTTCCCAGTGAGCAGCGGTACTGCTGCAGGCTCTTCCTCGTCCCAAAGCAGTTACAAGATGCCTGGTGTTGTGCTGAAATAAGTCCCCCTGCCAAGATGATCAGCTGCTTTTAATGACAGGAGAAGATTCTGCTCTAGCTGTATCTGAACCATCACCTGTTTCCCCAGGCTGGAAAAAAAACTTGATCTTCTCCTGGTCCTCCTTAAATCCACAACCATCTATTTAGTTTTTGTTCATTGTTTCTGCATCATCCCAAAAACTGGAGAGAAATGATGAGTACAGTCCCCTGATATGTAGTTTGGTAGTCAAAAATGCAAAAAATTGGTATACCTGGAATTCATGGAGGATAAATGTGTTACACCTTGTGAAATGAATGAACATGTTGGTTTTGGGTTATACAAGTGGTCATTTTTACTTCTGATGTGATCTCTTTAGGGCGGCTGTGGCTAAGTGGATAGAGCAGTCACCTGGTTCGATTCCACTCCGGTACATGTCGAAGTGTCCTTGGGCAAGACACTGAACCCTACCTTGCCTCCCGATGTGCCCATCGGTAGAATGAATGTGTGTGAATGTTAGTTCCTAAGCACCCAGTATGTATATAGGTGTATATAGGAATAATATAGGTGCTGTATGAATGAGATTTGTCATGTAAAGCGCTTTGAGTGGTCTGTGACTAGAAAAGCACTATACAAGTACAGTCCATTTACCATTTACCATTATAGATCCGTCCCTCCCTCACAGTAGCTGTGTTTTCATTAACCTAAACGGAGACATTTGTCACAGAAGTGACAACATTTCTAAAAGTCCTTGGCAGTGGATACTCTGTAGGAGGTAGGAGGATTGATGAGAAACAGGAAATGAATCACTTGTCAAATCTCGAGTAAGATCTGTTGTCTAAAATCTTCCATGAAAATGAACGTTTTGGTGTTTTCAGTCTTTTTAAAGTGTTTTTGGGAAATGTTGTACTTGTAATCTATACTTCACAACCACCTGAATAAAGGCTTGAAATATTTTAATTAAGGTTTTTAAGCTCATGTCAGGAAATACAACCAAAAGCACAACAAGATTTTGGAGTCGCTGTGCTCCAGAACTGAAGCAGGACGTTTTGGAAGGTGACCAAGTTATCACGAGTGATGGGAAACTCAATTCTAATTCCTGACTTTAATTCATATGAGACATTCAGCAAAGAGAATAAGGTATATTTGATATTTTCTTAAACTATTTTTTTATTGTCCATTTTTCACCAACTGTCTAATCTTTGTGCATTTTTTTATTTTTTAAAAAAAAAAGGTTACTATACAATATTTTAATCAAACTTTTGAATGAGCAAATGAACACAGAACCACATAAAAACAGATCAATAAAAACCATAATCTTAACATTATGTCACTTTAGATTCACTCCTTTCTCCACTTTCTCCAGACACACTTGCCACGT
Organism: Craterocephalus amniculus; assembly: GCA_036024015.1. Classification (NCBI taxonomy): domain Eukaryota; kingdom Metazoa; phylum Chordata; class Actinopteri; order Atheriniformes; family Atherinidae; genus Craterocephalus; species Craterocephalus amniculus. Next base: position 8,590 of record JAVQJG010061672.1, on the reverse strand, counting down.
TTATATGAGAGATTTATATCCTTAATTCAGAATAAAAGTTAATTCTGCTTTAAAGAGATGAAAAATTACCACATAATCACTTAAGGAAAAGGATAATTCCAAATTAATGTCAAAGTAAGTGGCTGGTTTATTCCACTTTTAATTCAGAATTAAATTATTCCTCTATCATGTAAACCTTCATTCCACTTTAAGTAACTTCAGGTAATTCTGCCTGGATTTACCGCTGAATTAATAAAACTTATTTTCCATGGAAACCTGATGAAGAATATTTTCATTCCAAATTATTTATTTTCTTAATAATTAATCCTGAATTAAAAAACATCATTGAACTTTAAATACTTGTAAATAAATCCATTTATCAACCAGTTACTTTTCCTTCCTGGTCTGTACTGTTACATTCCCTGTAAATCATTTTCATCCTCTGACTTTCTTGTTATTGACATTTCTATCAATTTTTCTTTCTTTTGATTGACTTTTAACTGTTCTTTGCTCTTTGATTCTAACTTCATCACAGTTCATAAATCAGCATCATTTGTCCACACTACAAAATACTGCACATAGTTTCATGCTACACTATCAGAAAATAAAGTATCTAGCTGTACCTTTGTGAAAAAACTGGGGGGTTGGGTTATGCTCAACAGTAAAATTTGCACCGTTCATAAACCAATACTGCTCCTCTGCTGATCCCTTTATAAGGTACAAACTGGACTGCTGGGGTACAACAGAGTTACCTGTGAGGATACCATCCCTCAACTTTTAAAGGTACACAAAGCTACTTCATTTCATGAGTGTAAAGCCAAGAAGAAACTGTACAATAATTTCTGTCCTCTGTTATCAATGTTCTGTATCTGCAGGTGTTTATATAATCACACATTCAACTTGTTGGTTTTGTGGCTGCAAAAACATGGCCACAGGAGATGTTCAGAGAGTGATTACACAAAACTTTATCCTTTGGAGAAACTGTAAAGGAATGGAGTTTCTGTATCACAAGGTTAGACAGAAGTTACACATCATCCTGTAATGAATTAATCTCTGTCACATCAACCATGTCCTACTGCAGCCGGGGATACGGTTTGGACCAGTAAAACACTATCCCACAGTCTGCGGTGATGCTGGGCTGCATCATCCGGGCTGCGGCACCTTCTTGCTCCTCTGCAGCTCCAACCATTTTTCCCAGTCTCGACTCATCTTCATGAATCTAAAGGTGTCAAAAATACCAAAACAGATGTGTTTATAAGCTCACCTGTATACTCTGTAAACATTTGCGTTACGTCTGAGAGGACTAGACGAAGCCATGTTGCTTCTGCTCTCTCCACCTGTGACTGCATGTCTACAGTACTTCTCCACATGTTTGAGGTGCAAGCTTGAAATGCCGGTGCTGTGTTTTGTGTATTACTCTGAGGCCACATGGATGACTCAGGAGGAAGACATTTTGTGGTCTCCCCCTTTGCATCTGCTGATCCCTGTGGATACTTCCTGCCTCCTGCGTTCTATGAAAGTTGAGATGACTGCAGACCACCGGGTGAGGATGAGATGCCTTTGCCCCGGGGGGAGGCAACAACTGGAGTCATCTGGTGGTCTAAACTTGGCTTGTAGAAGTAATACAATTGTTATGGGTGAAAAGCCAAGGATGACCCCCTCATTTAGATAACCCTTTTCTAACTTTTCTTACTTTTAAATCTGGGTGGCGACTTCATGTTGATCAAAAGCGTCAGAATTCTCCATGGGTGGAACATAATGGTTATAAATGTTTGGGTTAATTCAAGCAGCTCCTTGGTGTGATGAAACTATAAAAACAAAGAACCCCCTGTGATCACTTATCTCGGTGACAGACCATTTTACGGCCTTATCTCTACATCTGTTTTTTTGTCAACATTTTCTACTGACAAATTAAGTCCTCATTAGAGCATTTACAAATCCTCAAGGGAACAAAAGCAGAGTTCCTTTCTTTAAGTTTGAGATGTGCTCAGATGACAAGCCAGTCTTTTTCACAATCTTCTTATTCCCAAATGTTCTATTAAGACAGATAAACTGGTAAAGAGAGAGACGGAAAGGTCATCATCTCAGTTTCAGAGCTAGAAGAAAGCAAAAGCATTTCATCATTGCGGGCAGGCCCTGAGGATCGAATTAACCTTAGACGTGTTTTTGTACAATAACATATTCCTGTTGGATATTTTATTATTTGGTTTATATGCAGATGGTGTGTCAATAACTATAACATTACAGTATATTTAATTCACTGAGGGTTGCATGCTATACTGACATTTAAAATTCAGTCTGACCTCAGTTTTCATCAGATGTAGGATAAATGGTCCATCACAGCTGAGTTGATATCAAGAGCAGTCTATGATAGTACCTGTTCCATATACAATAGAAAACAAAATTAAAGATATAATAAATAAATAAAACACCACTGGAGTTATTGATAATGGATAATATAGCTTAAATGCAAAAAAATGGCAATAAAACTAAACAAAACATTTGGTATCAATCTGATACCAAGTAAATCCAGGGGAAGTATCACTGATACTGATATTGATACCAATATTTTTCTTGAGATTTTTCAATCATTTAAGTATTTTTTGCCTTTAATCATTGATAATTATGATTCTAATGAAACAGAATAAAGATTTTTGTCTTTTTGATTATTAAATCAACAAACTGAATTGCACAACTGAGAAATTTAAATGTAACTTTTTTGTTTGTAAACAATATAAATAATAACACCAACGATGTAACATAATAATAAAATAGAATGGAGTCAAGAGAGAAAATTAGCCCAACAAAAATAAAACCTATTATTGGATTGGCTCTTTCCCTGTTCACGCCAACCGCGGCATTTCGCGTCCGCGCATAGATTTGTACGCGCAAATACCGAGTGTCAGCTCACTTGTTTTGAGCATTTTTTTGCGAGAATGAAGCTTTTTTTCCCGCTAGATTGAAGCATTTTTTCCACGCGTACAAAATCGTACAAAGAAAAGTCAAACAGCTGTTCACACGTCACCAACTAGCAGCCACAGCAGCGACAAGTTATGAGTACTACCAGAGAGTTGCGGTGTTGTACCTGCTTTGAAAGTTGGGAAACCGAATACGTCGCCGTGTTTGGATCCACCAGATTCTCTTCCAGGATACAAACTGCAGGCGATGGGTTTCAGCAGCAGAGCCTCCATCTGCCTTCGGTAAGTCGGTAAGGCGAGCTCCAACCCAAGCTGATAACTATGAAGAGAGTTGTTGGCTAAAGAACGATACCTGTCACTAAGCTAGCTAACGTAGCTATGTATCCCATTGCTCCGCCAGCTTCCCCACCTCCTCATAATCTGACAAGAAATATTATTATAATGATTAATAAATATTATGAGCATAAATGATCTGACAACCCCATCAAACACAACATGGACGCTTTCCTGTTCTTGTTGTGCTCTTCATTAATTACAACTCAGCCAGTTTTTGCAAAACTGCACATTTCCAAACACTCTTCAGCAGCTGATTGTGGGTTTATGTCCTACAACTGCGTCAGTCTATTGGCTGGTTCAAACATGGAAAGTATTATTTTCATCCTCATTTTTTATTGAGTGTGCAGCATCACTAATAGTCACATGCTGACGTTTGGTCAACAGCCCTCAGTATCAGATTTCAGCTCTCTGGGTGGGCCTGGACCATCGCTGTTTGGAGCAACTGCTCTGCCGATGCATTTTACCAGCTGTCCTTCTGTAGCCGTAACTGACACAATATTTATTTGTTCATTATTAACTGGTTAACTTTAACCTGGTCAAAAGTCAGGAAAGCATCATGGTTCAGGTTTGGTTGCCTGGACTGGCTGCAGAGGTGAACCACTGTGGGCCCCTGACTCCAAACTGCCATGGTGCATAAACATGGCAACACAAACTTTATGGTGTTTGTCTAAAATTATAAGAAAATAAAGATTTTTATGTAATTTAGATCTATCTATCTAATCATTTCAATTCAATTAAATTCCACTTTATTTGTATATTATCAATTCAAAACAAAGTAATCTCAAGGCACTTCACAGACAACCAGTTTAAGCCAATCTGATTGTCATACATTCATATACATACATTCATACATTCATTTTTATTATTCTTGTTATTGTTGTTTTGTTGTATAAATCTTTTATTGTATTTTAACATGAAACTATAATGTTTATTTTGATATTTTATTGCGTGGACCCCAGGAAGGCTAGCTTATGTTATAGCATCAGCTACAGGGGATTCTTTCAAATAAGCAAAGAAATGTAAAGAAAGTCACAAACAAAACTGCAATGACGAGTTGGAAGAAAGCTTCAGCTGTGTTCTTGGTTTCAGAATTTATAGTAAATGTCATTTTGCACTGTTTTACTGTCTTGTTTGAGTAGGTCAAACTAAGATGTTTCACTTTGATACAAGAAGCTGTCATAGCTAGTTCAGCTTGTGAAGGGATTAGGAATCTCTCCAATGTAAATATGCAAACAGGGGCCCCCAAACAGCATCTTTCATTTGCCCCCCATATAGCTAGAAATGACCCTGATCTGAGTTTACTGGGCCCTTGTGGAATTCTTTGATAAGCATTTTCACATTACATTACACTGTCATTTAGCTGTCGCTTTTATCCAAAGCGACTTACAATCAGTTTTACCATGGAGGCAATGAGGGTAAGGCGTCTTGCCCAAGGACTCGACAGGTAACTAACATTACTGAATGACCCGCCCTGCCACCTCAGCCACTGCGCCATTTAAATGCCATGACGGCATTTAAATGCCGAATCCACCATGAAGCTCATCTTCATATAGAATCGACTGTTGTTCTCCTCTTTGTCTCCTTCTTATAGAGAACCCACCACAAGGGTGTGCCAGTAAGACTTCTTTTCTTTCTCTTTCAATTTCTCTTTTTCTCTAATTGTCCCAGAAGACAAAGCAGAAGAGTAAGAAAGGTTTTTATCTGAGTCTGACAAAGGTATTCATCCAAAAAGCAGAAGCAAAGAAATTTAGAGTATGTCCAGAATATTTATCTGACTCTAGTATTCCTGCAGGACCAGCATTAAGGTGCATATGTGCCAGTTTATACAGCTCTTCCCTGCTGAGCAAGGCTGCGCAGCGTGGACTGAGAGGCCATGTTGGAATGCTTATAATGCAGTGTGGAAACTGTGACTGCTTTTGATTTAAATGGTTTCAGATGAGCTTTTTGGAGGTGCGCAGGAAGAAACAGCTGGTTCCTGCGACTGCTGAGGTTGTTAAAGTAAGCCCAGAACCAGGATCCTGCCAATGCTCCCACTCCTATGCATCAGATTTTATTTTATAGATAGATATTATTGGTAGATTATCACACTCCTAAGACCTTTTATAAAACTTGGGTCTTCTGCCCAACACTTTGAACTGCTATAGTATACTGTCAAATTACGGTATGAAAATTAGAGTTAAGCTTTGAACTGCATCAATAAGCATCAGCCTACTCCCTGCTCAGCGCCTTTCAAGAAATGTCTTTGAAAAATCTTCTGAAAGACTGTAGATTGCTTTTGATTAAATGAGTTTTTAGTGGATGTCCCAAAGGAGGGGGGGTTGGGGTTCGCTGATCACATAATGGTAACTGAAATGTGCATTAGCAGATTTCTACATCCTCAATCTGTTTGTTGGCAGAGATTAAACAAGAAAAGTTTGTCACTGAGTTTATTTTGTAGTTTCTTGGTGAAAACATTTAACGAGGCGTAAGTTAAGTTTTTGATTCGCTCTGTGCAGAGATCCAGTGAAGTCAATTTTCCTTTTGAGTACTTTGACTTTGTCCAAAGCGGAATTGACCTGAAGTCACCGCTCTCTTTTTTTAGCCTGTAATTGGAGGATTTAGTTGCAAATAGCTTCCACAAAGAGAACAGTCAACCAGCACAGACCGGCCCAATCAATGCTGACAGCTCTCCATCACCTGCTGCTGAGTCAAACAGCCAATCCCAACTTCACAAAGAGGTCCGGCTATATAAGGAGGTTATTGCTTGCTTGTAGTTGTCCGTTGAAGCAGATGATGACGTCCACTTCTGTTTTTGCGGTGGATTTTTTTTATGACTGGGTAGTCTTGGGTAGTCTGAGATCCATAGGTGTGAGTGCTGGTGGTGGTGCTGCCGTCGGTGTGTTGTTTATCCTGTGTATTTCTTGCCTTCTTTGCTGCATCCTGGTTGTCCTCTCGTCCTCCAAACAAAGCTGCCTCCAGGTGTTTGGGTCAGCAGCCATGCTCTCCAGATCCCCAGGCTTGATGTTGCACTTCAGCTGCTCTTTGTATACAGACGTCAAGGACATTACTGATCATAATGTCTTTATATAATAACACAAGACAGATGTAACTCAAGGATGTTTGTTCGACCCCAGATTTCTGACGATGTACTCATCTATGCTCACCTTCACAGATGGAAATATAGAATAAAGAATTATAAGATGTGACATTCTAAGCACATGCACTTCTTAAAAACTGAAAATACCAAAAATCTGATCATTAACTATTTTTGAAGTTATTAGACAATTCAAGTGACATAGGATAATGGCAGTTATTTGACTATGCGAAATCGGATTAACAGCCCTAGTTTTATCCCCAGTGCTCTGATGTCTGTGCATGTTGTATTTTTACATCTGCATATGTGCAAAAACTGTGTTGTTTTCAACTTTTCAGCATCTTCCATTAAAAAGATTGAAAGGATGCAGTCACAACGTGAACGTAACAATGACGGGCAGCAGCAGGAAGTCTGAGTTTAAACAGTCTATTTTTCAGCTTATTGGCTCACACACAAGCAGTTAATGTGCTGTTCAACAAAGATCAGATGTTGTGAAAATAACAGGAAGTTAGGTCACTATTTACGTGCGTAGTACTCCTAATGACATCTGATAATGGGCTGGAAATTGTAGATTTTTCAAATGCATTGGATCAGATTGTTACAATGATCTGAATATTCCCACATTTTGGTGGTCATATAAACGGACTCATTAGCTACGGTTACATGATGGTTTTAAATTCAGGATTAATTATGCCATATCGAATAATTCTGAGTTAAATTATTCTCCTTAGGGTTTGCATGGAAATGATAATTCCGAATTAAGATTTACATGGAAGACGTGTTTTCTTAATTCTACTTTAAATCTGGGGGGTGGGAAGTGTTCTGATTGGACAGGGAGAGGAAGTGACATACTCATGTATACCAGAAGAAAACCAAAGTTCGCTTCCCGCTTCTTTCTTTTTTTTTCTACTACAACACGGAAAAAGCAAAATTATATGAAACATTTTCGCTTGAATTTGATTTTATTTTGGAAGTTGCGGCTAGTCTCTAACTTAATATTTCACTTTTACGTTAACAGACTCAGCTCGAGTCCAACGCCTGCTTCAGGTGGCCAGCATGGAATATCATGACGTCAGGACGCAGGAACGAGCATGTGCAAAACGATTTGATTTAACGTGGAACAAAGGTTAACATGATAAAGGAATTATTAAGTTTGGAATTAAAACTGGAATAAACCAGCCACTGGCTTAGGAACAAAGTTTAATTTGGAATAATCATTTTCATTCCGAAAGAAGTGTTTACATAGTCATTTTTCATCTCTTTTCATCCCATACTACAGGCTGTCCTGATAAGCTTGATGGCTTTTTGGCAGCTTAAAGGTTAAATATGCAATTACTTTGAACTTAACGTGTTAAGCACATAGTTGCAACATGAATTATCACATCATGGGATCTATATCAGAGATGGTCACGCTCTCTCTGGGCCATGTAATCACAGCTTCTACTATGTTCATTATTGTGGCAGCTGGTCCAGCCCCAAGTGCGTTTCTATCTCTTCTGTATTGTCCATGGAGGATGAGATTACACATTTTCCTCCACCATATAATCACATTCTTCTGCTAAAAACAAACGATTGAGAGGGGGAAAAATTGAAATTGCTTCTGTTTTTCTGAAGCCTTGTAGGCTCGTGTTTAAGCTTTAAGTTCATGTTTTGGTTTCTTTCATTGGTTCTATTTGCATAAGGTTTCTGACAGAGGATGGTTTATAGGGTCACATATTTTATCTTTAACATTGCTTAAAAGTCAGATATTTAATTTCTTATATAATGGTTTCTGGTTTCTTAACTGGATTGTGATTGTCTTTTTGGCACATGACTTAGCTCTTTATGGGGAGACTGGTGAGACATACTAGTGGCTTAAAAAACACAATGGAACAGTCAGGACTGAATATAGACATTATTTAAAATGTAAAATATATCAATACATGTAATGTGCAGTATATGATATAAACAAAATAATCGCTACAAGTTTCAGCTTTTTCCCTCAGATTCCACCACAACTCTGGAAAGCCTCAAGGACAGCATTGCATACGAGCAAACAGCTCACACACTTCTACAGTCTGGTGAAAAAAAAACCCTGATTGGTTTATTTTTCTTCAAACCAATTACAATCATGTTGGGCAGCACAAAGTGCAGGATGTAGCAAATTTGCCTTGCTCAGTTATGCTGAGGGAACTTTTTCTGGTGAAGTTGGTGGGCAAATGTATGAGAAAGTCGAAGTGAATGTAAACACATTTCTTGTTGATCTTTCTAATCACTCACTGACACTGACTCACTGCCGTATGCC
>JAVQJG010061669.1:0-18424 GCA_036024015.1 Craterocephalus amniculus | reverse complement strand
GAAATGGTAAAGCTCCAGTGACTTACACTGTCAAATGCATGTGTGTGTGTGTGTGTGTGTGTGTGTGGGGGGGGGTGAGTGTGTGAGTGCAAGGACTATGTTAGGGCTCGTTATTGACTTAAATAACATAGACCCAGACAGTGAATGCCTGCAGACCAGACCAATGAAAACAGCACCACTCTTTTATGGTCCTGTTTAGAACGACCCTCTTCCTTGTGCAAATGCAGCTGGTCTGACTGTACATGCAAAAAAAACTCACACACACACACTCGCCTCATCTCAGCAGGCCCTCTGCTGCAGTGGAACCTGCTGAAAGTGACATCACCACCCTGAAAACAGAGTGACAGCATGAAGTAAAGTGGAAATTCAGCTTCTTGAGACACAGTCGTGCAGCATGCATAAAGTTAGAGTCATTGCACCGCAACTATGGAAGTGAGGAAAGGCAGGAGCATTAATCATGGCTTCCTACTGAGGGACATGCACATAAAATGCTTAAAACAATCAATGATAGGGTATTTTTACTGTAAAATCTTGATCTATAAAAAAGAAAAAGCCCAAGAGGGATTAATCATCTCTCCGTGTTCTGGATGCCAGTTGTGTACTTGTTCCCTATCATGTCCTTCCCTTCCATCATTTGTCCATCTCAGGAGCCACCTTTAAACAAACATTGGTGGGGGTAGGCTTCGGCTACTCCTTCATATGTTTATCTGCTGTAGTAGATAAGAGTTACTGGGGAATTCTTGTGCTTACTTGAGCCTGACGCTCTCTGGATTGGAAGCATATGGCTTCATTGCATAACACAGACCGAAGGGGCAGGCATGAAGAGAACCGGCTTCTCGTAATTATGAAAAATGGTAAACCAGAAGGTTTCCTGTGTGAATTTCAATTTTGACCACTGACCTCCTCACCAGAACTTGAGCTCTTTTGCACATACCTGAAAACAAACTGTGTGTGTTTCTTTTTCCTCTGAAAACTCGGTTTGACACTGGAGGACAAAGCATCCCCCTCTTATTGTGCTGCTGTGTAGCTTTTGTAGAACAAGTACCTTCAAGCAGTGACTGTAGAGTAATCTCAGAATAATGTTCTTTGAAACTTGAAATTATGAAGTCCTTAAACATTGCATCATCTACACTAATGTGCATGAATGAGAGGGAATGAATAGGAATGGTAAAGTTACAGGGATTAGAGATAAAATTTTAAAAAAGGGTGGAGGATTTTTAAGTACTGAGGATCAACAGTTCAGAGTTATGGCAAGTGTGAAAAAGAGGCAAAGAAACAAGTGCAAGCAGGTTGGAATGGATGGTGGAGAGCATCAGGTGTGGTGTGTGATAAAAGTATAAGCTTGAATTAAAGAAAAGGTGTACAAGGCTTGTACACCTACTGTCTCCAAACCATGTTGAAGGGTTTAGAGACAGTAGCAGCAAAGGCTGAGGCTGCAGAGAGTAAAATGTTGAGGTTCTCTAGGTGTGACAAAAATGCAAAGGATCGAGTACATCTGAATAACAGCACATGTTGGATGTTTCGAGAAAAAGCCAGAGAGACCAGACTGAGATGGTTTGGACATGTACTGAGGAGGGATAGTATGTGCATATATATCAGTAGAAGGATGCTGAGATTAGAACTCCAACACAGCAGGCAGAGGAGAAGGCAAAATAGGAGATTTCTGGATGTTGTGAGGGAGGACATGAAGGTGATTGGTGTGAGAGAAGAGGATGCAGAGGATAGGGTCAGTTGGAAGATTATTCACTGTAGTGACCGCTGAAAGAAAAAGTCAAAATGAAAGCAGAAGAAAACCCTAACATAATTAAAAGTTTCCAAGAATCAAGAGAAATCTCTGAGCAATGAGGACATTCCCAAAAATCCATATATTTCCATGATTTTCAGGTCCTCTCAGGGCAATTTAAAAAAGCATCATTCTGTCATAGTCTTCTCAGGAACATTTCCAGAAATGATTGCCCATGATTGCACATTTCATCCTGCCCTCTACTAATGCGCATTCAGGCAAAATTGTGCAAAAAGAAAAGAAAAGAAATGACATAACCCTGAAACACATCTGGGCCAGAGCTTGTTTAAAACAGATTGTGGTCAAATGTAAAACCTTTTTATGGCCTCACAAAAGAAATGTGACATTCTTTGAGGAAATTATGGACATCATGTCCTCTGGATTAAAAAGGAGTGGAACGAGTCGGCTCAGCATGTTAGCCATGAAGTTAAAAAACTAAATCCTGTATGGTTGGTTGGGGAACCAGCAGGAACATCATCATCAAAATCAATACAGATTTTAGAGCAACATCTGCTTCCTTACAGATTATGTCTCTCTCAGCGGAGGCCTTTTATATGTCAACTATATCATGGTTAATAAAATGAATTACAACAGCATTTTGACTGAATGGAAAGATTAGTCTCATAGTCTGCTAAATGTAAAACATAGCACGGTTGGACAAGAAAATGATGCATCACTCTTCTGCCGAAGCTTCAGCTGCTGGTCTCTGTAGTTCCCACATGTTTACAGACTGTTAGTAAAAAAGAACGGGTGGCTAAACAAGGCCCTGTTCCAACATTTTCTTTCAATTTTATCATCTTTATAAAATAATAAATCTCTCTCTTTGAAGTTTTTCCATGTTCTACTGTGGACAGTCTTATGTATTTGTTTATGAGTTTTGTCAATCATTGCATCCTGTCTTTATTTACACAGCATCTCATCTTTTTTGTTACCAGGGTTGTCAATAAAACAGTTACGTCACTGTTTGCTTTTCCAGTCTTTTACTGTTACATCACTCCACTAAACTAAACAGCAGAAGCTCTTCCACTTGCTCTATTATAAGGAGAAGTGCCCAGGATGGGATTTTCTTTTAATTATCTCATGTTTTCAGTTTATTTTTCATATCCACCACACCCTTAATTTGCTACTCATTAAGTTGCTCATTTCCGCTTTAATTTGCTCAGTAAAATATTTTGCCCAGTACCACAGCAGTACTTCATTCCTTCAGCATTAGGAACAAATTCAGTCCTATCACAGATATCTCTGGAAGTATCCTCCTAACTACTTCACCGTCACTCCACAATCCCATTATGCCCTCTACTTCCGATACTAACTTTTACCAAAACCGTAAACTAAAATCGTTCCACATTCCCCCTGCTATGCCATCCCCCCTCTTTACAGTATTTCCTTTTTTTTCAACAGTAGCAGGCAACATTTATCACATGATCTGCCAGGAAATGCTGCAGGTATGTATTGCAAGAGCTGAAATTAGCTGAGGGATTAGAGTGCAGATCTGTTTATTTCTTGGCTCAACAGATGTGCTGAGAAAGTCAAGATCTTTGCAGTTTAAGGGCACTCTGACTGATGAGACAGTCTGCTAAAACGGAGTCTGACTTTAAACTGATAGAACACAGCTGGCTGACAGATTGCATTACACAGAAATGCCCAAACGGCTCACATCAACTTTGGTTGGCCACATTTAATGGGTTGTGATAAAGAAAAAGCTCTTTAGAGACTTAAAAAAACAGATCTGGGTTGATGGATGAATATTCATCACGCCTAAGAGACTCTCTTCCAGATGTTCAGTGTATAACACATGCCAAAATTCACATACATCTGCAGAAATGAACAATTTTACGCACACATTCTCATTTACAGTATGGAGACGCATTTTTCCTCAAGTCTAACAAAGCAAAGAGACATGTTATCAAACTCACCAAATTAGATATTTATTAGCTTTTGGATTTTTACAAAGTGGGAGATGGTGTAAGAGGGTCTAGTCAACAGCTCCAGCACAGAAGATGTTAAATGCAATGTTTGGTTCATTAGTTCTTAGTTATGTTGAGACATCTACATGCACAACATGACTTAGAGGAAGGGGGGCGTCTTTGAATTTGAACTGGTAGTAAGATTACAAAAAGCCACTGTTGTGTAACATATAATGTTGTATTTACATCAATCAAACGTCCTCAGTGTTACATAATGGAGTTTATATGGACATTCTGCAACCAGCTTGATGTTTTACATATTGTACCTCAACCAACTGATGCTTAAACTAACCCATTATCTAGAAACAAAACTGAATTTTGATACTAGATGGAGCATAAAATCAACCACCTTGGACACTTAGCCTCTTTTCACCTGCTATAAATCACTTTGTAACATTTTCAATAAACCCTGTAATGGGATCACATGGACCCGTTTGTGTCCATGTGCAAGAAAGAAATAGAAAAGTGTTGGAATACACACATGCCAACTACAGAAGCTTAATCAAATTTTATGAAAAAAAAAAGAAAAAAAACTTGTTAACCCATGTCCTGTTGTCAGGGTCTTCAAACAATTCTTTAAACCTAGTAATTAAAGGGGAAGTTCGGGATTTTTCAACCTGTACCTATGTTGTAGCATGCTATATGATCATTTACTCACCCAGACAGTTGTGGTGCAACTCGAACTCCATCAGAAAATATTTTATATCCACACGCGATCAGCATACGTCCATCTAATGGGAGCGATCGAGGCAAGAGCCGCTCGGTCTCTAAATAAGGCTTTAAGGCCACAAAAAGCCTTCATTTTATCAATGTGTTGTTAGCAAATGCTAGTCGGATCCCTCCGTGAGCTGGATTCAGCATGTACTTCCTTTGTTGTTGTTTTTATTCCGTTGTGCTCTTAAGCCTTTCGTCCCCATCTGTGACAATGAGAAAAACACTTAACCGTTGGTACGCTTTTAATGTTTTATATAAAACATTTTGAATTCTCCTGCACTGGAAACGTGCTGTACAAAGAAACTTGTTTAAGTTCTTCTTGGAATGCAGTAAAAAAAACTCTGAACCATATTGTACTCAGATATTTGCACAGGAATGTTTGCTCTGTCTCTCACAGACAAGCCGCTCATGTAAATGTGAGCAGCATATCTTTGTTTTCTATTCTTCTATAATAGATGATTAGGGAGACAGTCTTTACCAGCCGGCTGAGTCTCCACAGTACTAGCAGTATGTTGAGTTAATGACTCATTTCAGTTTCATAAGGTATCATAACAAGATGAAACCTGAGTGGAGTTAGACTGATCAAGTCTTTTTGTGTTGGTTTTTATCAAAGCAGACCTGATTAAAAGTCTTTTAACAGAGTGGAAGATGGCTGACCTGATGAGATAAAGAGGTTATTTTGTATTTTATGCTCTTATCAGAGCAGTGAACACTCACACCCTGAGCTGCTGGTCACCATTAAAAACTTTCTCCTGTGTTTGCTCCTCAGCACATAAAGAACAGCGCAGAGACGAACAAATACGAAGGCTGGCCCGAAGTCTTGGAGATGGAAGGCTGTGTCCCACAGCGGCAGGACTGATGACCACCCCTCCCCACGTTTCACCCACCCGCCTTTCTATTCCCGTCCGGCTTGCCTTCCTTCAAGTCCGCCCTCTTCCCCGGGACATTTTCTTTAAATTTGCCTGCTGTTTTGAGAGGAAAGGGGAGCTGCAGCAAACTGGACTTTCTTATATTTTCCTTTTGGTACATTGGCATGTACGTTTACTGGAGCTTATAAATGGAGGTAGTGAGTAGAATGCACTGAACAAAAAGGGATTAATCTTTTTAATTATTGGCTTTCTTTCACCCTTTCTATCCTTAAAGCCCAAAGACTTAGCTGTAATGTATTTTTAATGAAAACGGATGCTGTTGCCCTCATTTCTGTCCTGGGGGAGCTTAATTTTCCACACCTTTTATTTATGCTGCCTTAACTATGCTTTTTTTAATTATCTTTTTTTTTTAACCGACAGTCCTTAATTCCTGTCATATGTTTCTGTGCTGTTTTGACATTGTTATTAATAGGTTTTTAAGGTGTTTTTCATGATTTTATAACCAAATACCACATTCACTGTGAAATTTGTAAATATTTCTTTAGATTAGAGGGAGAAATTTTAAAGATTAATTTAACGAACGTTGTAATGATAATATAATTTCTTAAATAAATGATGTAAGTTTGTCTTAATGTCGCACGTTATTGCTCTTCTGTTTGACATGGCGCTCACGTAAAACAGATCTCTACAATCTTGTTGAGGATATTAGTAGTCAAACCAGTTCCAAAATTCAGTTGGGAGGTCTGCCAGGAACTGGTGGTTAGTTTAGAAAAATTAACTGGTTAGTTAGTTGTTTCAACTGCGTGTATAAAAATTTGTGTTATGTCAGGAATGTTTCCTACTAGGGATTGGCATTCAATTAAGTTCAGGAGAATTAATCATTGATTATCGATGTATTATTATATTTCCATATTAAAATTCAGTATCCAAAGCCTGTATTTAAATTTAGTGAAAGTAAAAACAACCTACCGTTTCCTTATTTAGATTTTTAAGACAAGATGAGCATCACTTTAATTAAATGGTTACACTAGAAAATATGCGCTTGCAAAAAACTTCAGCACCAGTTTGATGATGCGATCGATAATTTAATCAATTAAAAATTTATGGATCGATTAATCGATTGTTGATTAATTATCTCCATCCATATTCCCTACCGTCTTTTCCTAGAAAACAAGAAAATGAGTTTAATGCAGGGGCTGCAAGCTAATGCAACAGACTTGAGGCTAAATTATGTGATACTTTTACAGTCCAAACATGTCAAGTTTTCAAATGATGGTTCTGTTAATTTTTTCTTCTTTATTTTAATTTCCAGGTTAACCTGTTAATGAAATGTTTATATATATATATTTTTTTTTTTGTAAGATTCGGCTTCTGTTTTTACACCAGTGATCTCAGATGCATGTTATCATTAGTTTCCCAGGTGAACTTGATTAGAGGAGGTTGTCATGGTTTCCATGCAGTCTGGACGACCAAGCAGCATCTCTGTGAATAAAAACACTTTAGCAGAACTTAAGCATGAGCACTATACTGTTAAACGGTCCGTTCAGATAAAGATGTATCACGGAAACTCCCTGTTAGCTGCTGGTAAAAAGCCAGAGATGAGCAGCAAACTGGTTTTGAAACAGTTGCCTTCTGTAAGGAAACTCCACAGTTTGTATTATGGCAACCAATGCTGATGAAGAGGAGGCTGCGCTGAAGGGTCCAGATGTTGCGGATAGTTGTGGAGGGCCACCAAGACCCAACACGACTGACAGTGGGTGCTGATGGAGGAATGCTTCGGGCTGGAATGATGGCGAGTGAGAGTACAGGTGGGGAGCATGTACTAGGTCCTTATTGGTGGATTTGGATTTAGGATGATGAGGTCCTGTTTGAATGGATGGAGCGGTCTGCCACTAAGAGAGAAGCAGCTGGGGGGAAGATCCCAGAGCCACATTTATGATCCTGGTTCTCATCCGTAAGGTGCCTTCTCTGGGTTGGGAATACGATCCTGCCCCATGGAGGAGTTCAACTAATGAAGCAGATAACTGGCTCTCCATCATCCTGCAGAGCTTCAAAATAACCCGAGCTGGACATTTTTCTGTTTACATTCCTGCCTCTATCTGTGTAATCAAAAGGTTCAGTGATACTAGAGGAGGTTAGAGTCCAGAGGCCGCTCCTCCACACTGAGCGAGGGTTGAGCAGCTGGTTATGTGCAGCAGTTGAATGGTCAACTATGGGATTTCCCCTGAAGAGCTGTAAGGGGGGGAAAGGAAAGTCTGGGCTTTCCTGCTTTAGTTGCTGATTACGAGCAGACCGGTTAACCTGCAGAAATGGTTGTATGGATGGATAGATGGATGAAGATATCAAAATAGTCACACTGTTTTGTATGAATAACAGTCTTTGAGCATCAACTGTGGAACCGTTATTTGGCCAAAACAACCAGTAAAAATGACAGAAAACTTACTTGAGGAAACAATACTATTATGTCAATTTTGTCCAGCTCTTTATGTTTAATTTTCGTTGTTAGTTTTTTCAAATAAATGATTGCTATACACGGCATATTGATGGTTAAGTGCCATTATAGTACCAATTCAGTTATTTAAATACAATCAAATCCGGACTCAATCCTTTAGGCAATTTATTTTGTGAAAAGTTTGAAAGTATTTTTATTTGAATGATTTCAAAGTAAAAAAAGTGGTAAATTCATAACATGAAATATTTGATATAATATCTAAATAAATATGTAAAAACATACAAAGAAGACAGAAAACTGCTGCATAGAAAATCCTTGGGGAATTAATGAGATCTGTGTTGTCCACTATTCCCATTTATGATAGAAACTGCACAAAAAAACGTATTTCCAAGAAATGCAGTCATTTGCATTATGTTGTTACATTTTCATAGGATATTTAAAGCAAGGCCAAAAACATAATAACCAAAATATTATTTTACTGTGATTATAGTATTAATAAAGTTATTAACTTTATCACATTTAAAATGTATTACATTACTGGTTACAAATATGTCAGAACCTTTTGTAATTTTTATCATTACACTATTGTTTTCAATCATTGACAGATTATTTATTGGAAATAAATAAGAGCATCATGATGCAAAATAATTTGGAATACAGTGTAATACAGTTAAGATTGCCACCATAATGTAATTAAAAAGCAATATTATTCAGGTATTTGTCAATTAAAACCCACAGTAAATAGGTTGCTTTTTTAAATAAAGTTGCACTGAATAAATTGAAAGGAAATTTGTTATTTTGTAGAAACAGCAATCTTCAGTCTTTAAATCATTAATCTAAAAGATGTTTATTCAATACTGTTTTTTGATCATTTACTTAGATTTATTTACCACCTTATCCTTAATTGACTCTATCAGGTTCACCTTAATATTAAATATATAAAAATATTAATATTTTTCCCTTCAGAAATGCCATAATTCCTGGTGTGATAGATCGAACAAGGTGATGGAAATATTCCTGAGGTTTTGCTCCATACTGACATGTCAGCATCACACAGTTGCTGCACATCCATGATGAGAATCTCCCATTCCACCACATCCCAAAGGTGGAATATTGGACTGAGATGTGGTGGCTGTGGAGGCCGTTGGAGTCCAGTGGACTCATTGATCTGAGCTGTGTGACACGGAGCGTCAACCTGCAGGAAGCAGCATCAGAAGATGCTCCACTGCGCTTAGAAAGGGATGGACATGGTCAGCAGCAGGACTCAGGTAGGCTGTGATGCTTAAACCAGGCCAAGCTGGGACTAAGGGGCCCAGAGTGAAATAAGAAAATACCCCCCACACCATCATACCACCAACAGCCAACTAACAATTTCCATCCTCTATTGTCCAGTTCTGGTGAGTCTGTAAATTGTAGCCTCAGTGTCCTGTTGGTAGCTGACAGGAAGGGCACCGGGTGTAGTCCTCTGTCATCTCCAACCAGTCTGCCCATTCTCCTCTGACATCTGACAGCAAGACATGCTGGTCCAGGAAACTGGTGCAAACTGGATATTTCATCTCTTTAAACCTGAGAGATGGTTGTGAGAGAGAAACCCAGTAAATACTATTCTTCTCTATGCTGATGCTGAGTCAAAGAAAGTGAAAGTTTGAAATATTTTCCAACTTTATTATTTACTCATGTGTTCATTCATCAATTCTTGGGCCTTCTTAATATTTCTGCCAAATTAAATAACAGGTGATGTTCAGATCTTCCTGAAAATTTCATTGTAAAAACAAGGGAATGATGATTTTTTTGACTACCAGGATTACTTTTTAAGTGTTGGATTTCTAAACCAAACCGCTGAATTCAGGAAAAAGTTATTGACTTGCTTATTTGAACAAAAATCATTTTGCATGTGGCAACATGTGGAGTTAAAACACAGCTGTAACAAACCTGCAGGAGGCGCCATTGCCTCATTTTATCCATCCTCCATGGCATCTGGTTTGCAGTGTTTACGCTTTTTTGCTGTGCCTCAGGTGCATAGCAGAGCAGCTGTGTTTGACATCGTCTTTGGAGATAGTGACCTTTGGTATGCTTGAATAACATCTCTGTAGGTCCTTTCATCTGCTCTGAAACAAATAACGCCTCATAATATCTGAATAAATGTGTCCAACTTTGGAGATAAAGCATTTGGAGATAAAGTATTTGGAGATAAAGTATTTGATTTCTTATTTGTTTAATCAACTTTCCAGGAAACAGGGAAATAAATCAAAAGTTCTGCATTTATACTATAGAACAGAATATGTAAGAGATTATCATTGTTTACAAAAGGTTGTGTTCATTTGATGTTTTAACACGCAGGTACAGGACTGACTCAGCCTCCCACCTGAATGTACGTCACACAGTCACACAAAACAAAACAACACTGCACGCTCACCTCTGATCTCATCTGCACTCCACAAACACACCATCCCTCTGACATTTTACATCCCCATGTGTTCTTAGGGTTTATAAAGGAGCAGCATTTGTTTGGTAGCTGTTCCAGCGAGAACCCTCCTTGTTCCTCCCGCTGAGGCCCGGTTTGTGAATATATGAGGAAAAACCTATGCTACAGTTGGAGATGTTGCATGAAAGTGTTTTCATTGGTGCTACTGTGGGCTGAATGCCTTCTGCTCTGAGATAAAGTGTTGCTTGTCTTATATAAAGCATCATATATGCTACATTATGTATGAATGCAGACCATCTTCCATTGCATAAAGCGGTAGATGTGTCTCAGAGGCCTGAGGGCAGAGAATTGTGAATGCAAGTCCACGGGGATAGTGTGCTTTAATGAAAGAGTGATTCGGAGTAAAGCAGGTTTGGAGTCTCTCGGGTCCCTGCTTCATGCTCCCAGAATAAATCTGTCCACTAAACAAAGGTGCTTGCCTTTCAAAGAGGCTCAACCTTCTCATTGCAACCCCTGACCTTTGGCCTTTGCCCATCTGACTTGGAACACTCACGCTACTGTTTCCTTCATCCCTCCGAATGAAGAACCGCAACATAAAACAGTTTTCCAAAAGGAAGAAGCACAATTATTCCAGACTTACAGACCCAAATACACCGATTTAGCCTCTGAGAGCAAACAGCTACTTTTATCTACTGTAGAGTCCTTTGACCCCGACTCTGTGACTCCGCTGACAGCGACTGAGCCCGGACCTTTGTAAAATAATTAGAAATAAAAAGACAGTGTCTTCTTTCATGTGTGTGATTTCAGATTGAAGGTCTTGAATCTTGGGGCTTTCTGATCTGGTTTGTTATTCTGGCTCTCGCCTGGTGAGTGACAGGTTTATAAAACTCTTTTATGTCGGGTTCAGTGGATGCAAATGCAGCTTTGTAACATTTTCACAAGTCAGGACAGATTTTTTTCACTCATGTTTATGTTTTTGATGACAGGCTGAACCGTGAGCCGCTGGCGTCGCAGACGATTGGAGAGCGACGGTTTAGAGTGTTGCTCTACTTTTCCTCTTTAAAATTCGCAGACGGTGTTCGGCTGGATTGTTGGCCGACATTTTTGGCCGGGTCAAAGTTTGCATGGTTTTTGTTGTTTTGATGTTTGTGTCAAACATTGTAAGACCCAGGTTAGAGATGTTTTGGTGGGTCAACGGTAACTAAAATGAAATGGAAATCACTCCTTTCATTGATGTTTTTGCTTCTCTTTCCTTCCAGCTGACCCCGGTTTTCCATCTTCTCATAAATTCTCCAGGATTCTTCCTTCTTTGCTTCCCCCAAAATGTTCAGAATCCCTCTGATGTTTCAAACCCAACACATAACACGAAGGACCCGGATCGGGGCCACCACTATCTGAACATAAACACGGTCCTGTCCTCTTTCTGCAGGCTGTAACACCCCCCCACCTCTTTTCAGTTACTGAACTCCAAACAAAGCCCAGCCCTCTTGTTTACATTCAGCTCGGCACATTAAAGCCCCCCAGACTTATCCACAACTGTGTCTTTCAGGATCTTTGACCCCTCCTCCCCGACTATAACCTCACCACCCTCGCTTTTTAGCCCACCTCCAATCCTATGACTGCCCCCCCACCTCAACACACATGTATGCACAGCTCATCCAGGCAGCTGTGTTTACACTCTGTGGGCTTGTGGGAACGTCCTGCTGACCTCAGCAGAGACAGACCCACAGACTCGCACGGATCAATAGCCGATCAGATGGATCTGTTCACACATTGTGTATGGTCTTACACCAAAGTGGGTCAAATGCACACAGACAAAGAGACTCTACAAAGACGGAGACAGAAGGCTGAAATCTGCTGGGACGGCCGAGCGCGATTGAATTATGCTTCAAATTGTTCATCTTTGCAGTTTTTGTGAAACCAGGTGTTGTTTCCTCCCCTATTAGATTCATATGATCCCACTGTTTCAAAGAAACCTGGAAACCTCATCAGGAAAAGATGCCCAGCTTTAAAACACCGTCACCCTCACTAATGGCTAACATGGCTCTCACCCAAAGTACGCACATGGTCTCTTTGGTCTCGCGCGGATAACAAAGGTCTCATTCATGGCCGTCATCTTGACTTTTCGCTGCCTCCAGCTTGGGGTCAGGAAGTTGAGATGGATCGCATCGCCTGCGCTGGAAAACAGACATATCCCGCTTTCAACCAACCCACATTAGAGCAGTTCGCTGAACTCGTTCTCAGGTTGATGTTTTTAAAAGCACCACACACACACACACACACACACACACACACACACACACACACACACACACACACACCGGGCTGGGCAAGCCTTGCTGAGCAGCAGCGTAGAAGCTGATGTCAATTCCTGGATGAATGTGAGAGCTAGTTCTCCCGGAAGCGTCATGAGATAAGACAGGACAAAGGGTGTGTATTATCCCTGCCAGGTAGATTGAAGATCTCTGGTTTTAATCCTCTTTTAAAAGCCTTTTTAAGCTGGGACTGATGTGCATCCATTGTGCATGGGTTTGATTTGTTACAGGTTTGAAGTGAATACATGTCTGATGAACCACTGAATATGCTACAGGAGGTAGGAACCGAGACGGACGAGGCCAGCCTCATGTGAGACTGAACATAAAGTCAGCATGATGAAGTCATGTGACATGATGTGCATGTAAACAACCAGCACTGAAACATTATACTTGCGCGTCGTCTGCATCAACGTATGCGTGGGTCCGCAGAGGCTCTGATGTGCATCCTTGCTACGCAGACACAGCTATTGGGAAGTTCTCCCTTGTGATTGGTCAGTCTGTGATTCTAGTTTCTGGATAAATGACTATAAACCGCATGCAGAAGTGACATAAAAGTTGGTGGTGTGTTGAAAAACTGCGCCTTGAAAAGGTAATGAATGGGATTTATGTTCCAAATATTCAGTGATTTATCACAAAAAAGATGGAAAAGCAAATGTTCCAAGCGGATGACCATAATACTCTTACATGATCTTCAACAGAAAAATGTAAACAAACAAGTTTTCCCTTCAACCTGCATACACACACCTTCCCCCGTTAATTACAGTGCAGCTCTTTAAACCAACAGGTTTTCAGCTGTAACCACTTCCAAAGAAACAGGGAAAAACCCAAAAGCAACGCAAATATAAACACAAAAAGAAGTAAAAACTCTGAGTGACTCTGTTTTTAATTTCCCTGTATGTTTGTACCACATCAGGACGGCACATCCATATTAACATCGGTTACTGTTTTTGCTTATACAGCAGTGCTGCACTTAACCTCGCCGTCCCATCCAGCATTTGGTAATCGACAACTTCTCTCATCTGTGCTGTTTGCAGCATCTTTGATAGACTCAGCTTAAACTTTCCAGCAGTTAGCAAGAGATAAGAGATGCAGCTTCAGCAAAGATTTCTCCTGAAACTGCAGAGTCCACTTAAACTTCATATCAGCCACATAGATCCTTTTGGTTCCCCTGTGCAAGAAAACAACACTGATTACCTGAGAGGACTTTTTCAGATAGGCCTTCTTTTTGACTAAAAAGCAAAAATCCAAAGGACAAATATTAAATGGTCCCACAGCAAATCAAATCATAGTTTTGTGTTAGATTCATGTCTATAAAAGTGACTGGTGGAACAAACTTTTAAAAAGTAACAGAAGTATTTTTGCCATTTGTTCAAGTTTGCAAGTTTCAGTGAGATGTAAATATTAACTATAAGTCGTGTCTTTGAGTTTTGAGTGCAAGGATATCTGTCGGAATACCGTTAATGTGGTCTAGTGGACTTCCAGTCCTGTGAACAGAAAGTCTGGCTCATTCATTATGCAACAGCCTGGACAACTCTATCACTCCTGAAGCAAAGTAGTTAAAGGATTAAGCATGCTTTAATAATCTTGACTATGACACAAATTTTAAGTAGAAGCACTTATACATATTTACTCTGTTCATTCTAGGAGCTAACATAAAGCTTTTAGGGACTCATTTCAAGAAAATATACCCAGTTGTTTTTGCATGCCAACTTCTAAAAAAAGAACCTCACATTCTGACCAAATCAATGACTTTAACTAGAGTAATTGTGCTGTTATATATATGTCACATAAGAGGCATCAGAATGATTACTGGCCTGGGGTCATAACAGAGCCATAACTATGCCAGCTGGTGCCGAGAGAGGTATGAGAACAGAAAAATCGCACCATAATTTCTCTGACAAGCTAACACAGCCTTTCCCCATAAATAGAGCCACCTCGTCAAGCCCTCTGCATCGGTTTGCATCCTGCATGCCCTTCACTTCACAACATAAGTACAGCGTGCCATAAAAACTGATTGAATGTCATTCCGATTTGTTTGTGCCTCCACAGAGACACTGACTCCTAAATGTGTTTATAGCCAATATACTCTTCTTTTATCCAGTAGCAGGGCAGACTATCAGGGTCCATTGCAAGACTTTTGGAGGAAAGTCACGCAAAGTCAACAAGAAAAAACTATTAAAAAAGTGCTGTAAAAGCATCAATAAACAAATGTGACCGAAAGCCACTTCGTTGCCTTTTAAACATGCATAATTAAGTCCAGAAAAAGCTAATAAATTGTAATTACTCCAGATTTTTGGAGTTTTAATTGCTGCTGTTTACATGCCGTTCATAATTTCCAAACTTTAGTTTTAACTTATAAAAGGCCTGGCATCTGTGCGTGTTCAAACAAATCAGAATCAAAGCAGCAAAGGTGCAGATTCAAGCCCTTAAAACGCGAAAGAAAACAACAACAAAAAGGTTTCTACATCAGTGGTCCTGCATGCAACATGTGAATTATAATGCCTGGAAAAGCTATAAAGACATAAAATGTGTGCTTGAAAGGCCCCAGACATGGGTGGGCTTTTATGCTTAGGAGTGGTCTGTATTTTCCCTGTAAGTTATGCATATTTCATGGTAAAGAAACCCTCTAATTTTTTCCCATTTAAAGCTCTTTTTGGGGGTGTTGTTCCATCTATATTCAGGGGATTTCGCAGATGATATATTTAAAGCTCCGGATATTGAGTGATACTAGCCTACATAAATAAAACTGACTTCACATTCTTGCCCTGGCTTGCTACTCCCGAACTCCTCCTTTTCCGATTATCATCCAGGTTGTGAAAGATAGAAGGCGATGATCATAAACAGACTTGTGATTTCTTCTCTGCATGCTCTGGTGAGAGTATGACTCAATTATCAACAAATCTCACCAGAAAATGTATAAATAAACCCGACTTGACATCTTATTATGCATTCCTGTTGCAAGTTGTTGCTTTAGGCACGTCCTTCCTGGTAATATCACACGGGTCATGACAGATGGCGAGCTGATCCGGATCCAACTTATGTTCTGGCCAAGTTATGGTGAGAATTTGCGACTTGATTATCAACTAATCTGACACTCTGAGACACGGAGAGTATCTTGAATCCATGTGTGGAGGGGGGAGGTGCTGTTCGTTTTCCCAGCAGTATCTAGCCTTTGCTTTTTGTCATCTCAACTTTGCTCAGAAATGTCGATTTCTAATACAAGCATGTGAAATTCCTCTGGCTCTGCTCCAGCAGAGGCTTGAAAAATTGCAAAGGCTGCCTTTACTGTAATACTTTTGGCACGGTGTTTGACTCCTGGAACAAAGTGTAGAAAATTGCACCTTGTGACCATCTTATGACTGCAAGTAAGTACAGAGAAAATTCATTTTGACATCAGAAATACTGTAGCAGACGGATATGGAGAGTAAAGGCAGCGAGTAAAAGAGCCTAACTCTGGTTGATGAGAATGTCCTCGAGGATTTTCTCTGATTGTACTACTGCCCGTCTTAGACTGACAGACGTTGCTATTGTCTCCTCTGGGTGGAGGCACAAGATCAAATTAATGTTGCATATGGAGATAATGTGACACATGCCTATTTCATATGACTCTATCGTGTTAAAAAAGGTGTTAGATACAGTAATAGAGTGTTTTCCGTCCATACTTAGAGCACAAAAACATCCATGAATGCCTCATTCATCTTCATCAAGTTAACTTGAACGCATGGAATTACATTCCTAATTCCAAATAGTGGAGATAGTGAGTAAAATGTAAATAAAAAAATTTGCAAATCTCATAAAACAAACATTTCATTCACAATATGGACATCATATCAGATGTTGACAATGGTACATTTGACCGTTTCATGAAAAATAGTTAGAATTTTTTAATTTGATGGCAGCAACACATATCAAAAAAGTTAGAATAGGGGTTCAAAAAAATCCTGGGAAAATCATTTACACCAAGAGAAGCAGCTGGGTTAAATGGAAACAAATCAGTGATGAGTATTAAAAGAAGCATTTTGGAAAGGTAGAGCCTCTTAAATGTAAAGATGTGTAGATGGTCACTTACCTGATACAAACTAGGTCTAGAAATTGTGGAACAATTTCATAAAATTGTTTCTCAAGAAGGTCAAAACTGGATGGTGGTGATCTTGTTGCCCTCTGCTTAAAAACAGACACGATACCCAACTGGAAATCACTGTGGACAAAGGAAGACTTAAACAAATAATTGTGTGAACACAAGTCACCCTGAAATCCACAAATGCAAGTTAAAGCTCCATCATGGAACGAAGAAGCCAGACAGGAACCGGATCCAGAGACATGCTGGACCATCCTGCATCCATCACTACAGCAGAACTGGCCTAAAAACTCTTGATGGTGACCAGTGAGCCAGACAACCAACAGAAGCAAAATATAAAAGAAAAAAGCTGATACAAATAAAGTAATAAAAAATAAATTCTATTAATATTAGAAATAAGCAAACAAACAAACAAACAAACAAACAAACAGGTATTAAAAGATTGAGGACACCCAAAGGATTTGAGAAATAAATGACTTTTATACATTTTATTTCATATTTTACACATCGCCTGGGATTGTAAAATCAACTGGGATTAAAACCATTCGCCTTCCGATTGTTGCATCACTGCTCCTGAGCTGCTGAGCCACAGCAAGACATTTTCAAAACAACAAGCAAGAAAAAAAAATGTCCTGAGGCAAAAAATCTAGCTCCCATTTGCAGTGACAGAATTTTTCAGCTGGACTAATATTTCCATCCAGTAGTTCATTCACAGCAGTCACACAGTTCACTGCACAACATCCAAAAACACACTTCCACCATCAAAAAGATTTCCCACAACCACTGTTTCGACCTGAGAGACCTCCTAGTTGAGAACATACAGAGTTGTGTGAGTATATTTTCAGATCCCTCCGTACCCTTCACCGCTTCCCCGGCTGCACAAACGCACAACTGTCTGCTGGGTGTTTCTGCTTCCATAAAAAGGATGCAGGTGTGTAGGTTTAACCTATACCTTCACCTCCCAGCATGCCCCATACTGTGTTGCTTCTCATTCCTCTGTGAATCTTGGTAAAAATAACTTCCCGCTCTTCCCAACCTGCTGATGTTGGTGCCCAAGTCTTCATGCATGGAAAACACACACACACACACACACACACACACAAACACACACACACACACACACACACTTCTCTATGCTTTGTTTGGACAAGACAGAAAGTTCAGACTGCATGACAAATGTTTGTGTCCGTGAATGGGCACGTATTCGTCTTTCATGAGATGTCGAGCTTTCAGAGACGCAGCAGGGGTGGAGGTCATTGAACTTTGAGGAGGTGTCGCAATCTCTCTTCTGCAGGTAACCAATGAGAATCCAGAAACACCAGGTGATAGCAGAGGAGGGAGTGGCTGTACGGCTTGCTCTGGCAAAATAACTCTATGCTGATGTGTGTGTGTGTGTAAGAAGGTGTGTACGACAGAAAAACAGTGGGGGGGGGTTAAACAGGACTGATAAGGTGACTGAGACAAACATACTCTGAAGGTGATTGGCCAGACGACGGGGGCGTTAGCGCATCCAACTGCCTCCAAATGTTTGGAGGATTAGCTTAAGCCATAGATGTGTGTGAGTGTGTGTGTGTGTGTGTGCATGTGTGTGTTTATTTCCCTGCTGTATCCCTGAGTCTGCTCGTGGGTTTCATTGTCTGCGTGGCTGCTTGCGTATACATCCACCCGCGCAGAGCCATATGTGTTTTATTTGGGAGCCGGCGCAGTCCTTTTCTCAGATCGTTTTTCACAACATCCCTGATCTCTGCCCCCGCCGCCAATGGCCGCCCGCGTGGCATGGGCCCTGCAGGAACACAACACCGGGTGGCCCGAAGCTGGCCA
>JAVQJG010061657.1:0-10981 GCA_036024015.1 Craterocephalus amniculus | reverse complement strand
CCGAAAAACCACGCCCCTCTTTTTTTTTTAAAAAAAAGGAAAAAATCCTCTTTGCCTGATACAGTTTTACTTTATTTATTAATTTTAAACAGAGAGCATGTTTAAATTATGTAGGCCTTAAAACAGTATAATTATATATTTTCTAAAACTAATGCAAATATGACTAGTTCAAGATGGGGTGTGCTTGTGCAATACAACATGAGCTGAGCTAAGATCCGCAGGTAAATCTAATTATTCATCGTTATGATCCAAAACATAAAAATTTTAAACCAAGCCATTTTTATTTTGATGCAACTTCTTAGAGCAGCAGCATCCTGTCTGCAGCAGCAGGTAGCAGCGAGTGGCTACCGTCTGTGGAAGAGGAAAAGAGACGTGGACGAGGTGGAATCTGCTCCGTGAGTCACGCACCAGAAGAAGAGTCTTTTTTTTTTAATAATGCCAGACCAATATTAATCCGCGTTTTGTTCTTTCCTTGAAAAATAACGTTGTTTCTTGGAGGTCATATTGTCTCCTTGTCGTCTTCGTTTGTCGATGTTTCCCACTTCTTCCGGAGTTTTCTGCCATCTTGAGTGCGCGCGCTGCGCCGTAACTCCGCCCTGTGGCGGCTGTTTATAATATCTATGGTTTTCTTCTTCCTGTTTATCTTCTTCTTCCTCCCTGGTTTGTTTCTGCTCCACTATGCTCATCACTGACCCCGCGGTTTCCGGTGGTATTACTCCTTCGTCTGCGTCGAGTGACGGATGAGCAAAGAGCGCGCGGAAAACGCACGGACTTGACGCAGATGACGGACGAAACTTTCCGTGCATGTGCGTATCCGTCAATTGCATCGAGATTAATGGGCCTTTAGACTGCTAAACTCATGTCCATCAGAAGTTTACCACCAGGTCCCTCTGCTGGTTCGTTGTCCAGCACAGAATTTTGCAGCACAACCTTAAAGTTTTTGAAATATTTAAAGAAAATTAATTAGTTTTTATTTATTGAAAATCTTACAACTTACATCATCATATTGAAATGAGGCATTTCCAGTTTGGCTGGTGTCCCTCCTTCGGAACTGATCTAAAAACATAAACACATAGAAAACAGCAAACTGTGTAAATTGTGAAATAAACCTAAACATTCAAAAACGGCTTTTTAATTTGTCTTTTGAAGGACATTTAAGTCAACTCTTTGAAATTTCCTGAGCCACTCACCAGTCAGGGCGCGGAGTCTCACACAACAACTCACAAACTCATCAAATGGGATTCTGCCATTAATACTGTGGCGCTTCATGATGCAGTTCATAGCCTGAGGGCTCAGATGGTAACCTGCATGAACACACATTGCCCAGTAAAGAACAATAATACAGCTTATAGGTGTTTATTGTCACACAGCAACACCAGGGTCACTTAAGGACTAAATTATTCCCTGTGATGAAGTAAAGTGGAGTTAAAGTATGTGAAATTAGTTTATTTGTACTGCAATGATGATGACTTCAATCCTACACAAGAAACCTTTTAACTATGTTTTCTTAAAGCATCTGAAAGCACTTTTTTCAGCCCATACCCATGGTTGCAATGGCCTGCTGCAGCTCATGGCCCTCCACCGTCCCACTCCGGTCTCGGTCAAAGGATGCAAACGTTGCCTTCCAGCCGTTCAGAGCCTGCCACAGATCCTTGAACTCGTTAAAGCCCATGGTGCCAGACATGTCTCTCTGAGAAAGCACTGAGAGTCAAGGACGTCTCACTCACTCTCAGGTATTTATCACGTTACAGACACAGAAACTAACATGATTAGGAAAGGTTGGTAATTACGTTTTTTATAATGATTCTTCAAATTCCTCTAACAAAATTATCAGTTTACATTGTTGCTTAACTGGTAATTAAACTGTTAAGTTGCTTTTTAATGAGATAGAAACATGTTTTCTTTGCCTGTACCCTCTGAACCATACAGTCTATACATCGTTAAGGAAAAAAACAATAAATTGGTTTCAGCATCACAGTTATAGATTACAGCTACATGAAGAGGATATTTTCCCTTAAATGAGTCAGTTATTTACTCTGCTTGTTAGAAGCCATGTTGGTAAACTCGTAGAGTCTAAAACTGTGGTTAACATTATAGCTAAGTTTACTGAAATATTTGTAGTACCTTAAGCTGTTAATGCAACTTTTAAGACCTATTCTTGAGTCTTGACACTTTTAGCCTGGTACCTGTCCAGGTTTATAAAAATATGGAGTCGAGAATCCCTCTTTAGTTACCATACTGAAAGTTTCATGAGGAAAATCATGAAGTGTTGCATTAAATCAGTTCATCTAGTATATGGATGGAGAAGGATACATCCAGCATGCCGATCATCAGTTTGCATGTCTCCAGGCTGAAGGCTGCAGAAGAAAACACACATAATTAACAACCAGATCCACATTGACAACGATAAATCCAAAAATGGCATTTAAACACCAAAGTTTGGTAGAGATTGTCGCCTTGTTGTCCACTTCAAACAATGACAAACATGTTTTATGGGAACTGTGGTCCTGATATGAACAGTGATTTAATCCAGGATCTGAATGATATTATAGGTCAAATAGCTCCAACAGCTTGTTTTCAAGTTCTACACAATGATCTGTTAATATGATTCAGGTGTGTTAAAGCATGGAAACATCTACATCTAAAAAGTGGCCCTGGAGGACCAGAGTTTCACATCTTTACTGCAAAACATGAAAAAATGGACTGTTTCCTACCCCCTGCATAAATGCATTGAAAAGCTTATATGTCCAACAACTGGACTGTAAACAAGTGTCATCTAAGTTTACATATATGTGGGAAATATGACACATCCACAACACAAGGCATGAAGTGGAATAAGTAAACCATTTCTGCTTCGTGAGGATCAGAATAACTCCCTCGTAAAAACATTCCTTCTTCTCATCCTCACAAACTGCAGTGCGTCCAAACGGACGTCACAATGGTGGGCACTGTGGGTGCTGTGGGAGCTATGGTGCATCAGCTGATTGTGCACCTCCTGAACCCTGCTGCAGGGAATCATTTGGAAGCAGATCCTTGTCTATACAGTAGGTATTTGTTGATGTCACAGTTTACTTCCAAAATTACCAATGCGAATACGATCTTGACATTAGAAGCAGATTCTCAGGCAGTGAGAAACTATTTCAATCACAACGAATATTTATAGGTTTTCTAACTTCAAAATATGTTATATCACTTTTGTGAATGTGTAAGTAGCATAAAAGGGGCTCTTGATTCATTCATTATCTTATGCAATACCAGTGCTGATAATTACTCTTTAGACCTTAATTGAGTTTGTTTGCTTAACACACTTGAGCATGGAAGGACATTTGGAAAGAAAATGGGTGGAGTTGCATAGACTTAATGGTTATGGGTCAGAGTTAAACTCAGGCCTGCGAGGACTTCAACCTCTTTATGTGAGGCACTGTGCACTTTACCAGGTTAGTTATTCAGCTAATTAGACTGCAGGTAAAATGAAAAGAAAAAGGTTGCACACCCTTCATTTTTACTTTAATTTGATTAATTTTCCAGTTAAAACTGCATTCATAGTAAATTGATAATCTAACCAATAAGGAATCTGCTTTTAAATCACAGTACTTCTGATAAGTAGATTTTCGATAAAACTTGTTCTTACGTTGGTATGAGCCAGAGATGCCCGACTGAGTGAGGCAGCGCTGCAACTCATCTGCTGAGATCTGTCCATCCTGACAGTTTCAGAAAACATAAGGAAGGAAAAACACACAACCCAGTTCATTAAAATAACTGTCAGATATTACACAAAGGCTTAGAGAAGCATCAGTACACCGGTGTTCACTCTTAGAGCTGTTAAAGGAATTAAACCAAGCTCTATATTAGGCGATACCTGTAAAGTTTTAATGTAAAGGTGACTTACCTGTCCTGCAACAGCTGAAAAATATCCATTGAGGGGATCCTGCTGCTAAAGGTCAGAAAAAGAACAATATTAGTGTCATGTAAGAATTATTTTATTATATTTGTTTGGCTATTTGAAACTGAGCAGCTGAGCTATTATAAGGATGAAAATGAAATTTTAATTACATATATCTTACCAGTAAAGCATTATTTTAGATTAAATAAATGGAAACAAGTATTCTGAAATATTATTTCAAGATAATTTGATAAAGTCTTAATATTTATCCGATTTAAACATGCACAGTAAAACTAAATAATAAAAAATAAGCAGACATTTTTACCATTCTTATTACGACTTTGTATTCCCTTCAATTACCAAAACAGCAATCAAGGAATAATTTAAATTGTGTAGCCTATGTGTAAGTAGCATAAAAGGGGCTCTTGATTTAATTATATTATGCAATACCAGTGCTGATAATTACTCTTTAGACCTTATTTGAGTTTGTTTGCCTAACACACTTAAGCTGACAGAAAGATTAACTTTATAAGAAATTCGTTTTAAAGATCGACTAAGGTGCATTTTTGTGAACTAAACATGTAGGCTAATTGTAATGAATCAGACCAAGTCTTCCGCTGCGGGTTAATACGCTTTTACTTCAGACGCGGGTCAACTTCCGCACTTTGGACAAGATCTTCACCCCAGGACATAATCTTGAACACATTTTCATTCGCATTTTTACACTTTCTTACCATTCCTGGAAATCCACCGGGCGGTGCGCCGTATCCTGGGTAGGCCATTTCACTGCTGTATCAAAACTGATCAATCCAGGAATTTTAATGATATCTAACGTCCTTCGACTCAAAGGCTGGGTGTAGCGCGAGACACAACCCCGACAGCAGCAAAGGTAGAAATGTTTCTGGTAACTTTTAACACCAGATAGCAGCGTAACCCTAAACCCATAAACCTTGGAAGTGAGTAGATGTAAAACATATCCCGTTTCGGAAGCGTCTGCCACACCCGCTGCTTTCTGATTGGAGGGGATTGACCACGTGATTCAGATCTGACTCTCGAGGCCGGATGTAAATACTGGAATGATTGATGATTAAGTGATTAATGAGTAATGTACTTCATGTAGTTTCAGCACAATAAAAATAAAACAGAGGGCATGAAATAAAAATAATAACTGTAATGTGTGTTAAGACAAAATACATGGTAATTAGATTTAAGCATGAAACCAAATCACAAATTGCACATTTACTTGAAAACACTTGTAATCTCTAGACTTTCTAGTATTACATGTCATGGACCACAAGAGCTTTTTTTCCACTTTGTGATGCATCACAAGTGTTCCCCAGTTTATGATAAAATTATGATAATAATAATGATAGGGTAGAGTAAGACTATTATCCCAACACAAAAATAAATTTGAATGGAGTTTATGAAATATATTGTTATAATCTGTGAGGGTGTTCATATTATATAGAAGAATACCATGTATATTTCCAACTCAGAAATGCTTATTGTCTCATTAGATAACCAAAATCATCAATTACCATATTGCATATTATCATTTTTTATTTTTGTCTTTCCTTTAGCTTGGTATTATGCTGATTATAAAGTTGCAGATACATTTTACTGCTTTACTAATCTTATTAGGCTAGACCAAAATTACTTCCTGTTGTCATTTATTGCATTCATTTTGGCCTTATGTCTTTTAAAGATGATCTCATAACATGGCTATCTTAAGGATGGGGAAAAAATAGGAAAGATTACGTCAGTGGCAGGAAAAACTGTCCAATCAGCTTGCTCACTGAATAACACATGCATACACTCCTTCTGTCTCTAACTCCAGTCCAAAAAACCCAACCAGACACTCATCGGTCATTTCAGAGGCAGAGCTGAGAGGAGACCCTGGATCTCACTTCAGTCCCTCAAGGAAGAATCCAAAACCAAAACCAAAGTCAGGTGGTGACATGTACAGACTAAAATCTGACTGTTGGGTTTGGACACCTGGTCCACATTTGTGTCACATTCCTCAACATTCGGGGAGTGTTGCCTCAGGCATGCTGAACAACCAAGAAGAAGAAGAAGATGAGAAAGAGGCAGAAGATTTTTCTTCTGCGTGCCACCACACAACAGGTAGGCATAACAGAATATGACATATATAGAGGTCAGAGATTTGTTTTGTTTTTCCTTTTTTTAAAAGTTGTTATTTATTTGAAACTCTTTAAAACAAATGTTGCAAACAGTAAGATTAATGTCGTATATGAATGTTAAATGAAAGGCTGATCTGCATTGTGAACAGCGTAAACTGCATGAGGAAGAATTTTAATAGTGAAATTAATATATCAAAAAATTACTTCTAATAATGCCTGCATACCATTATGTGCAGTATTGATATCCTACATCGCTGAGTATGATAGAAAAATGCTGGTCTTCTCTGGCAATTATATACATTATCATTCTTCATGGATATCTCCAGTATATCCCCATTCTTCCAATTTAAAATCTGTTAATCAAATTTTCCAACTCTTGACAAACGCCAGTACTAAATTCTTGGTTTGGGAAGACTGTTTTGAATCATATAAACCGCATGAATTACAGACTTATACTTAGAAATCTGGAGACACAGCATAGATTCAATTCGTCATATTTTTAATATATCAGATACAGTTCCTGATATTGTATGTATTATGCAGGTATTTTTGTTTGTACCCTTAGAACCTCCCATTCCCTGCTATGAGCCCATGTGTACTCTGCATGTTCATGCGTGCCAGTTAAAGGTGAGGACTGCTGACCGTGGCTTTTGTCCAAGCTCAGCAGGTCTGTTTAGGAGGCACAGGAAACAGATGGGTCACACATATGATTCAGCAATGATGACCATCTCTAAGCAATCCTCGTGCATCAGCCAGCCATGTGTCTTTGAACTGTTTATGATTGTATATGCAATTCAGTCCTTATTTTCTTAGTTTTTTAGTTTTTTCTTTTAGTTTTTTCTTCTTTAGTTTATGTCCATGTTTACTGTATACACTGTATGCTCACATTATTCTTGTCTCCATTTTACTTTCAGGTTGTGATGACATGATCAGTCAGGTTGCTGATGTTCAGTGGTCCACATATGAACCTCCAGTCCACCTACAGATCCCCCCCACATCTGGCCTGACTGTATGTGAACCAGTCACAGTGATGGATGATGATCAGGGAGAAATATCCCAACATTTCATTGGAGGTTCTTGCTGGGAAGGTCAAAGAATTAACACTCACAGATGTGTAGGTGTTTATGGGCAACAGGAAGAAGAAGATCTGGAACCATGCTGGGCACAGTCTCCATTCATTTACTTAGGAGGTAAGACTATACGCCTGATGCTTCCTGTTGTTTCATATAGTCAGTTATGTGAAGGTGTTGTGTTTTGTTTTGATTTTTTTAAATTCTGTATTAAATAATTAATCTTAAAAATATTAAGAATACTATTTTCTAATGTAAAAGTTCATTTACTTGTTCAATTTAGGCAGCTAATTATGTCCATCCAGACAGATGAGAGTTTCCACTCCACTTCATTGAAATTTCTATTTATATTTGAAATATGACTGAAAACATTTTTCCATTTATAATATTTCCAGAATACTGTGAATTGAATACTATTGGGGCATTGTCTAGGAAATATAACACAGAACTGTAAAATATGATTGCTAAAGGCAAAGCCTACTTTGTAGAGTGACACCACTCATCCTTTAAATCAAAAACTGCCATATGCCTGCTTTCCCGTAATTACCAATAACGGTTTACCCATATTATTTTGCATTAACAAATCTATAATCTTAAATAATTTGAGTCATTTTCTATTGTATCATAATCAGAACTAATACTGAGTGCATGGGCAAGGGCAAAACAAATAATATTTCTATTTTGATTCATGCAGCAATGAGGAATGTAGTGGTAGGAGTGGAAGTGGTTGAGGAAGTAGCTGTTGAAGACACTCTAGAAATAATGTAAGTACCATAAACACTCTACATTGTTAGTAATTTTTATACCACTGAAGTTGTTCCTGTGACCTAATTTAAAGTTAATTTATGCAAACAGAACACCATATTGATGTTTTCTATTTTAAAAAAAGAGTTTTCTGTCTTTCTCTTTGCAGAACAGAGGACATATATGCAGATGGTCAGATGGATCTGGAGGTTTTGGAAGATGAACAGCTCTACCCTACATAAAGCATCAATGAACACACTTTAAACAAAGCTACACATTCATCTAATTTAGTTTTGTTTTTTATGTTGTACAGTATTGCTGTATCTATTGTTATTATTTTGCTTCTGACGTAAAAATGCTGTTGTAATCTTTGATCAATAAATTTAATTATGTGTTTAACTGTTGTTTGTATAATTTGATATAATATATTACAATATAGGCTAATATGGTATAATATAATGTAATATAATAGAATATAATGGAATAGCATAAAATAGAATAGAATAGAATAGAATAGAATAGAATAGAATAGAATAGAATAGAATAGAATAGAAAAGGGACTACAACCATAGTGTAATAAATAATAGACACTGCATCGACCGCTAGTGCCTATTGGCGCTGACGAGCCGTGGGGCCGCCATATTGGACCGGTCATCCGCTCCACTCTGACTAGAGGGCGCAATGAACTACAAGGCATTTAATCCAACGTAATTAAAATTCTGAACGGATTTACACTTTTCTTTCACTGAAAACATGATGATAACATGCTATTTTGATACAATGAAAATAGTTCAGCCCATAGCATACTATTAATTGTGGGATTAAAATGTGATAAGATAAAAAGTTCTGCTATAGCTTACACTGAATCCTGCTTGAAACGGTAATATATATATAGATATATATATGGAGTCCCTCCTATAGGAACCTTTAGTAGGATCCTCATAGCATTATTGTCTGCAACTTGCAACTTCTGCATGGCACGGTTTCTATGAGAAAACCACAAATGGGCCATGTACAGTGTCAACAAGGACACTTTGACTTGGGTCAAGTATAAAACCTGCTTTTGTTCTGTAAAGGACTTTGTGTTGCCAAATTGCATGAAAAGGGCTTTATAAATGAATGAAGTTTAAAGTTTGCAAATTGCAAAATCTAAATTTACTTGCAGCGTTTGCCTATGCAAAACTCTTACTGTATCATCATCATCGTCATCAACATCACTCATATCATCAATGACCAAGGTCTGTTGAGACACCTCAAGACATATGACAAAAGATTTTTGTAATCACGTTATTTTGAAAATATATATCTGAGACATCTAGTACACATTTATGTTTTATATGACGTATTAGGCCTACTTCAAAAAACATATAAGAGTGAAAAGTGTGACAATCCCCGGATTCTCCTATTAATCTGTAGCTATTCAATTTGTTTCAAGTTTAAACAAAACAAAACATGACAATTAGATGATTAGTGTGACATCTATAAGAAACAAGGGGCAGGAATAAAAATGTCCTGATGAATCTGGGTAATTTTTGTTGTTGTTATGAATAAACAGAAATTCGAATAACAGGTATATCCTGAAATAATGGAAATAACGGCAATGAAAATTTAACTGACTAGCCTTATATTAAAGTGTGCTGTTATATACTTTACATTTAGAATATTTTCCATTCAGCTGTTCTTAAAATATTTAAAAAAGTAACTTTCTTCCTTGTTTTTCTGAATTAACCACAACACCCCTCCTCAGGGTGAGTGGTTGGGCCTGCTCTTAATTAGAAAAGGTGTGCACGCGCAGCCCAATCAGGCGTTTGTTTCAGCCAACGCAGATGAGAGGAGCCGGCTCGAGACGCTCAGATCGAAGCGCGTTTGTTCGCACGCCGCTTTTAAATACATGAAAATACACAACGCTGTGCCCGTTCATCACTCGGAAGAAGCGGAAAATGTGACGGTAAGAAGTAAATTTTTATTATTTTCAGGTTTACGAGGGAGGACTTCGGCTGTGCCAAAACTGAGTGTGGGCGCACGTGCAGCTTAGGCGCCGCCTCTTAAAACCGCTAAACTTCATTGTAACAGTTTTCGGTTCGTCTTACTTTGATTTAAAAAACTTTTCGATTTGAACTTAGCTTAGCTTCACCTCATTCACATAACTAGGCTTCGTCGTCTAATTGTGAAAAGAATTGCTAGGCCTACCAAACAAGAAGGAATTGCGACATTAAGCTATTTTTTAAAGGCGACAAAACAATTTAGTAAATTAAATGTATTTTATTCTGTAGCGGGGAAAGGTGAAGTTTAACTGAAATGTGATTAAGTTTAGTCTGGTCCTCGTGGGCCATTTTCCCTAATGCGTCACACCTGCTTCTAATAACGCCTCATGGGTCACCTCACCGCAGCTTCTGCGCGAGCTCGTTAATCGGTCTCTGCTAAGTGACGTGTAATGTTTACTCTATCGCGGCGCAGCGCCATATTGGGCGGAATAAGAAGGAAAGCCAGGTCGGAGAGCACATAAACTGACACAAACGTTTTGCATCAGTGTGTTGAGATTATTAAATACACACATGCTGATGTTAGCAGTAAACGTTCATCTTAGATAGGTTGCTAGGTAAACGTGGGCATTTCTTTCAGTTCAGTTATGTACATCATCCATCAGCTCATTGAAGAAGCAGTGAGCGATGGTGCGTTGCAGTTGTCCTCGGAACTCATTTTTCCGAGGTAATTTGGCCATGTGTTGAGATTCTTAAATACACACAGGCTGATATTAGCTGTAAAGGTTCATCTTGGATAGGTAGCAAGGTAAACGTGAACATTTCTTTCACCTCAGTTATATGCATCATCCATCAGCTCATTTAATGACCAGTGAGGGAGCTCACATTTGCAGTGATTAGTGTATTGTCACATCTGCGGTCGGTATGTAAACAAATCCGGAACCCAGCCATTTGTGAAGTGACCGTGTGCTTCA
Organism: Craterocephalus amniculus; assembly: GCA_036024015.1. NCBI lineage: Eukaryota > Metazoa > Chordata > Actinopteri > Atheriniformes > Atherinidae > Craterocephalus > Craterocephalus amniculus. The sequence goes on along the minus strand of JAVQJG010061657.1, from coordinate 187 downwards.
AGTTACTTAGGTGCTTTGAATTCTTCAAACGTTTAAGCACTGACACCAAACACGATAGTTGGTAATGTCCACAGATGTGGTAGGAGGCAGTAACGGAGTGTCGGAGCTCCAGTACGGAGCTCATAAGGATCTACGTTGTTAATGTCCGACATGTAACGGTCCCTGGCTTCCTTGTTAAGTTTTCCCC
>JAVQJG010061655.1:0-16208 GCA_036024015.1 Craterocephalus amniculus | reverse complement strand
CATTCCGCTGTGGTTTTATTTTAGAGATCCGATTTTAATTAAAAACATAATGAAGGTGCGTAAATGAGTAATAACTGTATTATTGATTAGTTTTATGGGGCCCTCAGGGAACTTGGGGCCCTAGGCAACCGCCTAGTTTTGCCTAATGGTAAGTCCGCCACTGATGGTGAGTACAGCCACGCTGCATGACGTTTGAAACATGTCTATTTATGTGCAAAAGGGAGCATATGGGACTTTAAGTATGTTTTTATTCTTTCTACATGTTAGCAGAATTGCAATTACTTATATTAAAATCTGTTCAGAAAGTTTCTTGGACCTGGACTTGGAATTTACTTTTTTTACCCTCGATTGTTTTACACACAGAAATTTTCTGGTTGCACTGACCAGTCTCCAATCAGTCTCAAACATGTAAGATTGTGATAAAATCGAAATCGTGATTTTATAACAAAAAAATCGTGATATGATATTTTTTCCATATCGCCCACCCCTAGACCAAATACCAAATATTGAATGTGGTTCCGTTTTTCCACTATTTTTTTTAGATATTGCATAAATAGTCTACAATAAATTTGTAGATATTTTTCAATCAAAGTATTAATTGAGTATATTCTGACATTTTTAAATATTCCTGCAGCCTTTGCTTTTCAAAAAGTTTTTCATTTACGTGAGGCCTTCAAACAAAACATGCATCGAAAGACATCTGACACGTTAAAAAATCGTCACACTGCCGACATTTTACCTGGCGCGAAGTCACCCCATCACTCCAGGTTATTTGATTGCATCATTGCATCAAAGCCACTATTCGGCCTTGCTTTTAACTCACTCCACCGAAGGCTGAATGTAGCTTTTTTTTGCAGTTATTCGGCCGATTGTATTCTGTGGCCGAAATATATTCGGTGCACCCCTAGTTCTGATAGAAGTTAGATTATTGCAGGTTATGTATGTGTTGGATTGTTTTTATTCCTAACGAAGCATTATTTTGGAGCTACTCTGTTATTTCTGTTTCCAGCCATGCTTCCTTTCACCTGCACACTTTTGGCTTTGTGTTCACACACCAACATGTTGCTTTTTGCTGCCATGCTCAGAAATATGGGGAGCAGCCTGCGGTGTGGGCTTCTATTGCTTTTCCTGGTGGTGGTTTTGGTCATATGGCCACAGAAAAGACACAGGACATAGTGGCTGAAGAACTGCTTCTGGTAGGAATCTTTTCCTGGAACCAGGGTCTTTTCCAGGCTCCTCTCCTTGAACATTTTGAGTCCAGGAATCAGGGGCTGAAAACAGGCCTGAAGGCTGAACATTTCTTGTATTTCTGCCTTTCTTTTTTTGTCGTCATGAGTTTACAATAAGTTGTTAAATCTGGTAACTGTTGTACCACAGGGATGGTCGTCATCTCTGTAAACACAATATTAAAATTCAGCCTTTTGTGCCCACTTCAGTCATCTGGAAGACACAGCTGCTTTGATCAAACAAATTACACATGACGGCCGTGATGGCATCTGAAAAATAAGACATTCATGTCTGCTTTTTTATGTTGTAAAACAAAAAGATAAAACTGATTTTAAAAAAGATGTAGAAGATAAAAACACCTGCAGAGCACAGAAATGTTTCATGTTAGCATGGTTTTGGTGAAGCTGAAGCACATGTTGATACAAAGGAAGAGACAGCAGTGATGCTCTTCAGCACCAGTAACCCCCCCTCCGTAGAACTGTGCCACATTCATAGATTTTGCTTTAAAACAACTGAAGCACATCACTGGTTTGACCGCATTTAATCCAAAACTTTGGTTCCCAATCAGCAGTGGAACCAGATTGGTAAAACTGCTGTCCAACTAATCAAGCAGCCCTGAGACTCCAGCAAGGAGAATGAGGAAGGAGCGATTTAGACAATGTCAGAAAGTGTTTGTTTTAAATTAACAGGCTTAATTAGTTCCAAAGAGACCAGTTTGACAGGCAGGTGGGAGCCATTAAGGATCCAGTGTTATCAAAGATGGTTCAAACTCTGCGCTTCATTGCAGCATTGTAGAGCTGAGCTGCTTGGTGGGAGCTCAGAGAAACTTCTTATGAGATACTCCTGGTAGATTCCCACTGTGATTTGGACCTGTCCTGCAGAGTTCTACTAATGATAACAACTATTCTGGTGAGTTTACCACTGTGTTTTTGGTCCCTGACATGAAATACTGTATAGGCAGGGCAAACATTTCCTGATCATTGCTTAGCTGTGTTGGAGGCTGGCTTTTCTCTGGGACAAAAATACATTTATTCTCTTTTACAAATCCAAATCCACATGCCTCCGCATGCTTGATAAATATGGATTGTAATCAGAATCTCTCTTGCATCCTACTTGTAAAATCTCTCTAGCCAGTAAAAATGAGTCCTATGTTGACTCTTGTCTTAACTCGTTCTTTACATTTTTGTGCCGAATCCACCAAGGTGTGTATCATAAATGGCCGGTGTGTTGCAAAATGCCTGCTAGTGTGTGACATGGAGTGAAAAGCAAAACTCAGCTGCAACATCGCACAGCATCCCGATGGAAAAGTTGTGAAGGCACAATGCTGCTGATTTGAACAGGAATGAAAGGAACAGGAAGATGTTAGTGGAGGAAGATAATTAAATTAAGATAATAAAGAAAAAAAGTGATTAAACAAGTGAGATGAATTCCGCTTTACAGTGATTAATATTAAAGTAATGCGTCATTTATCTATTCTTTCATCCGGTCTAAAGGCACCTCTGTTCATCTGCAGCTACGTTATGTTTCTGTACATGGAAACGGTCAGCAGAAAAAAGGAAGCACTTCCTCATGAGCAGAGAGAAACATCCCCATTTAAAACCAGAGCTGTGGCATACAGGCAGCCCATCCTTCCCAGCTGGGCAACTCTGGACCGGCCAAAACTGCTCAGTGGCCTAGATCTGAAGCTGCTCTCCAGGGATGCTGATTAGAGCTCTAATGTAAACAGCAGTCTGACCACAGGGCTCCGCCACGCAGTGCATGATGGGACTGACCCAGCTCCAGTCAATTACAGAGTCAAAGTAAGCTCAGCTAGACAGCAAAACAAACTCCTGGAAGGACTTAAGATTTGCTTTGGTGGGTTTTTCGTTGCACATGTTAAAGTCACTGCTGCTTATTTGATCCACATCCATCCTATATGACAGCTGGAACACATTTATTCACTGAGAAATACACAATGTCTTTGTTATTGAATGTCTCCTTTAATGTGTTGGTTCAGAACCACAAGTTATCCTGTGAGTCCTATTTATAAATAACACGAACGACAAAAGAAGTTAAAGTTGAAGAAGAAGACAGATGAAATCTTGAAAAATGTTGATCATTAAAAGCCAAAAAGGAAGAACATTGTATATTGTCAGATCAGAGTTTTCTTCAGATGTTGCGAGCAGAAAGGTGGACTGTGTCAGATCATTAAAAAGGAATTATTGCCTTAAAGGTCAGTGCTTCATAACTCCAGACGCTTTATCCTGAAGTCAGTTCATGTAGCACGCACCCTTTTAGAAGAGCGGCCTCATCATGAGTCAAACTTTCTGTCAGTACTCCTTAATATGTGGTCACTGTTTTTTTGCTAAGTCTGATGAAGAATAGCGGTAATCCCTTCGTCTTTACCGCTAATGGAAGCTCCCTGATTTAATTTCCCAGCATCCCAGAGTTCAGTCAGAGTTCAGCAGGCTTCCTCTCACCGGGACTTGCAAAAACCTATTTAAACCATGTACACACACATACGCAGATAGAACTACTATAAATATCATTTTTAAGTACTTAGCATTGATTTCTGCTGTTTTTCTGCTGGTTCAGATCTTTAACATAAAGTCTAAGCAGAGTGAGAGCGACCATGTGATCTAAAGTCACAAAGATTTATTTTACTCTTGTGGCTTTGTTGTAGAGGCACCCGTCTCCTTGTTTTAAGACCTTGTGATGTTCCGAGCTCTTCATGTTATCACTCAGACTCCCGCTGACATGTTTTTCTTTCCTCTCGCTCCCATCCCAGTAGCTTGTTGTTTTAATGCTGTGTGGGGGCCAACAAACGTCACTACAAAATCCCCCCTAATATCTGGTCATGGAGGCGAACTCATACAGGGATGAAGAGGAGTTTCGTGTCACTGAGACTTAAAGAAACAGTAAAAAATTGATTGATCGATGTTACTGCAGGCGAATTGTGCTTTATGTCGGACATACGTGTGTAAAGCTCTTTATCTTTCTGGTTAAAGCTGGATGAAATCCAGGGGTAATATTGTAACTGACCAGATCTCATTATTATTACTCAAATAAATGTTATCTCTAACTGACAGGCTGTGTACTGTTTACATGATCTACTGCCCAACAAGTTGTTTCAGTGCTCAAAATCCTGTAAAAGACACTTTTAGGATACAGAGAAGGAACAATGGCACAGTTAAAGGAGAAAACTGAGCCTTGTAGAAATGCTGAATAACCCAGGGGAGGAAATACCTAGTTTAGTAAATGTTATGTATATGTGTGTGTGATGAACAGAAGTGAATGTGCAAGTTGAAGCAGTTATTCTGGGTATGCGTGTGTAAACGTGCACACCCAGTCAGTTTCATTGATAAGGTGGATTTCAGCTCAGATTTAAGCTGTGAAGTAAAAGGTCACGTTGTGTGTTGGGTGAGGCTCTTTGGGAAGGATGTTAGTTTTAGCCAGTACGGCTGTAAAGGAGGGTCACACATCTCTATGTGGAGACAAAGAAACAGTGTGTTACATTCTCTAGGATTCTGTCACATGAGGTTTACACACCTTCTACCGGATATCATTCTCATGGATCTGATGGCATCCGTGAGAAGGAAGCCAAATCCTCAAAACCCACATCAGTCACTTAAAGTGGACAGAAGTCAAAGGATCCAGGACACCCTCTGATATTGTCTGTCACCCTGACTGGTTAGGAGATCCTACTCAGTTTCATCCCAGCAGTTATAATATTACGGCTAATCGAACTCACTTTAGAGGAATAGATGAAGTAATTGTTTTCTAAGGGAAGCTACGCCCAGGTGAGCCATGTGGAAGCGACCTTCACACACATCCGGTCCTTTATCTTAAACATCTTTCTTTCCAGGTCATGTTTATTCTTATATGCACCGACAGTTCTGTGCTTAAACAGGTTTTAAATCAAGTTTACTTCTTTTTTTCCTACACTTTTCATCAATATAAACATATAGAAAATGATCGGATATGGACAGTATACTTCCTGAATGTTGATGCACATCTTTTCCAGCTGATTAGGCCTCGCTGAAACTGTCCCGGGTGAATGCTGAACCTGTGTAATTGTAGGTAAGCAGCGCGAGTCATAGCCTACAGAGAGAGGCTTTGTGAGCTGGCTGTCTGGATGGAGCGATGGGGGATGGAGTTCAGGGAGAGGTTGGCCACAGAGCGTTAGTTGTGGAATTCCAGGAATGGAAGCTGAACTGGATTTTGGATCTGAAAAGGGAATTGACTGTAGAGGTGATAAAGTATTGTGGAGGCTCAGAGAGAGGAAAGGCATCACGTGTATGTGGCTGATGTTCAGTGGAGCAGCAGGTATGCCTGCTGTGTCGAAGGTAAACACAAAAAACATTAAACCCATCGAGCTTTTTCTCACTCTCATTGGTCTATGATTTGTATGATTCAACCCGCTTTAATTTACAAAAACGTGGAAAAGCTGTGTTTTGATACATCAGAGGGGAAGCTCATCATCTTGGGACATACGTCTTTCCTGCTTTTATGTGTATGACTGGTGTGCATAAAACTGTGCTGACTCCAGCTGTGGCCTGAAGTATACATGCCCTGTAATTACCATGCTGTTTTCTGCCACATGCTATATGTGTAGCTGAAAGGCACATGTGGTTTGTTGTTTGTGGTACAGCAGAGGATCTATATAAAGAATACAGGCCCAGTGTGTGTGTCTTTGTGTGTGTGATGTTGGGACTTTGTCCTTGTTTCCTGATGATCAGAGCATTTAGGTTCAGTAGATAAAGGTTTTGATTAAACTTTAATATCTTCAGGATTCCAGCATGAAAGATCACAGATAAACCCAGATCCAGTTAAGCTGTGGTTATACAGGGATTCCTCCTATTTGCATTAAGTTCTCTGAAATGTTTCTGAAGTGAAAAATGGAAGCATGGTGGTATAAAGGTCCGCGTTTCTGTTTTGGTCCAGCGAACATTGTGCAGTGGAAACAGTGAGGGTGTCTGGCAGGGCGGGGCTGCCTCTGGACTGACTGGGTCCACTACTGGTCTGTGGATGTTAGCAGGAGCAGCGGAAAGCTGGACCACAGCCACGCCGCCCTCCACCGGCTGAGTACACAGCGAGGTTAAAGCCAGTTGTCAGTCCATGTAGTTCGGACATGACAACAAAACCGCAGTGGCTTCTATTCATTTTTTATTTATTTGATCTTATTAAAAGGTTTCACTCAAAAAAAGTCATGTCGGACAATGTTTGAGTTGTAATTAATTTTTTCCATTTGAAATCCTACAAAGTTTTCAAAGCACACACACACTTCTGTCAGTGATGTTTCATGGGGTTCATCAGCATCTCTCTCTGCTCCCCACAGAAGTCAGGAGGCTCGTCATCTCATAGTTTGGCTATTTCACTAAAGTTATACGTAATTGATCATTTTGAATTGTTAGTTAATTTTCCTGTTTATCAGCCAAAACTTGCGATGAATTGCTGAATGATGTGATGGCACAGTAGGGAGGTGGGTAGTACTGCCTCAGAGCGCGATGGTTTCTGGTCCAAGTCTCTTTGTGTCCGTGTGTGTGTAGTTCTCTGCAGTTTCTCTGGCTTCTTCCCACAGTCCAAAAACATACATGTTAGGTTCATTTGGGATTCTTTATTGATAATAAAAGCAAAATTAATAAAAAAGCAACCAAAGCCTGAAAACTGGACTACCGGAGGCTCCCAACTCAAACAGAATGAAAAACTGCTGTGGTTGGCGGCGGCCCCCATCGGACTCTGCCCATTGCTGGGATTATACTCCCATGGGGGTGCCTGCAGCCAATCACTGAAAGAAAACAAATGAACATTAATTACAGGACCGGAAACACCGGACATTGGCACGCGTAACAATGAACTTAACTGGCCTGCAAAGAGACCTAACCTCAACCCGATAGAACACCATTGGGATGAGTTAGGCCTGAGAGCCAGGCCTTATCTTCCAAACATCAGTGTGTGACCCTACAAATGCACTTACAGAAAAATGATCAGATATTCCCATAAAAATACTCCCATAAAAAAAACCTTATGGACAGTTTTCCCAGAAAAGTTTAAGCTTGTATAGCTGCAAAGGGTGGATTTGAATTTATGTTTAAATGCAAGTCAAGGCAGGTGAGTGAATACTTGTGGCAATATAGTGTATGTGGATGATACATTCGTAGAGCCCAGAGAAGGTTAATAAGACACTTTTTAATATATGTGATGATATACATATCATAATGATCTATCATCCATCCATCCATCCCTCTATTTATCCATCTGTCCATCCATCCATCCCTCCATCCATCCCTCCACCAATCCATCCCTCCATCTATCCACCAATCCATCCCTCCACCCATCCATCCATCCATCCATCCATCCATCATACTGTGGTGGAAAATGACCAAAAGTCCATACTTCCCTCTGGCCCCATGGCCACCTCTTCCAACTTCTCCAGGGGTCTCTACCCCACTCTGAGCCCCTGCTGGATGACGAGCTTTCCACCACGGCTCTATGAAAGAGCTCAAACACCCTGTGGAGGAAACTCATTTCATCTGCTTGTTTTTTGCTCACTACCCACAGCTCATAACTAAGGATGAGGGTAGGAGCGTAGATCAGCGGGTAAATCAACAGCTTGGCCTTTCAGCTCAGCTTCTTCTTCACCAAGACAGACTGGTGTAGAGCTCTCATTCATATAGAGACCAAGAGAAAGGCCTTTTTCTAGGAGTCTCTGAATGTACACGTCAGCTCTACCAGCTCAGTTTCAATGTGAAATACTCCATCTTTGAGTATTTCACATTGATTTTTTTTTTCATAACAGAACAAGAAGCGCTGTACTGATATAATGCTTTCTTTGTTTGATTTATGCTCCGTCCCTTCTTTCTCTCTTGGAGCAACTCAAGAAGAGACTACCATTTATTTTTCTGGTACAAATTAGAGTAACTCTGTTGAATTATGGAATTATTTATTCATCTCTGCAGACCCCGCCCAATAGTTTTAGCAGTATCACAAAGTATTGCCTCCCAGCAGGACCATTTCTGAGATTTCTGCCTTAAGCTCATTTTTAACTGCTGCCATTTGCATTTTAATCAGGGTTTGTGGAGGAAAATGCCCTCAAAAAGACATGCTGGATCCTGGAAATGTAGTTTGATAAACCAAAAGGTGGAAATTAAAGGATTTCAAAAAGTTGTAGATTTAATATGATGGACCTTCCTTGAACCAGTTTACACTGATTAAGTAGAAACCACTTGTTTAAGTCTAAATGACTCTTTTCAGCCAGTCCTTTTGGGTTTTTGCATTAATGTTGTGAGTCATTGTGTTACTTTGCACATTAATTCCTCCCATTTTGCTCCTGTGTCAAGCAGAATGTCTGATTGTTGCTCAGATCAAACAGCTGCTGTAAAGCAAGAATCTGAATCCTGCTATCTATAATCTAAATGATTTCCTTCGTTATCTTCAGCTCTTTCATTCAATGTGAGTCTCGTCTGTCCAGTTTAATCTGGGCTGATATGCTGCTTGTCTCTGAGTTGTGCGTATGCATGTTCACATGAAGCAGAATATCCCGACCACTGGCTGCCACCGCATAGAGAATTCCCTCAACATTCCTGCATTTTTTCCCTCCGTTGAGCTTCTCAGGTTCAGAGTTTCCTCTAAAGATACTCGGCCGCTTCCGCCACTTTCAGCTCAGGAATTTGAGAAGATAGTTGCTCATAAAGTCATCTCTCTTTCTCGCCTCAAAAATCACACGTCTTTTTTTCATCCATGTGCATGCATGTGCGTGTGTGTGTAACCCTACATGTGCCTGTGTGTGAAAGCTATGTGACCTTCTGGTGTTTTTGCAGCTGTAACACACTCCTGTATGGTAACTCTGATCTCAGCACACAAAGAACTGTTGTAACTTTATAAATGTCACATCTCGTCATTCTGATGTAACCAGTTTTAAAACCTGACCCATGTTAAGTCAACAGGCTGTTTGATAAATCTTTTATCGTTTATGATACAAAAAACACAAACATGTCCAGTTAAATGACTCAGATGTCTTCTGACTGGTAAAACACAGTGGAGAGACACAGCAGAGGAAAATGAGGTCTTGAACTACAAACCAGTAACTTAATCAGCTATAATTTTACTGGAAAGTTCCATTATAACTGACTTCACTTTGATAATTTCTCTCTCAGTAGCTTTCTATTAAAGCATAATGACCTAATTACGGTCACATAAATGATGACAAAGTGGATAAAATACAAATCTTCCTTAACAGTCGATCATACTTTCTGAAAAGCATGAGTATAATGAAAAAGCAATCTGCAGGACCAGCTCAGCACCATCTGCTCTTTTCTGTTGTAGCGGAGTAATTTATAACAGTTGTAATTACGTCTCTTGCGTGAAACCTTTTTTTTTTCTTTATTGGTGTGTTTGGCATCAGACTGAAGAGGAAAATATTTACCTCATTTTAAGACCTGAAAAGAACCAGGGGATTTATTTAGCTTTGTTCAGAATCAGTTACAATCTATAAGACTTGAGAATTAAAAGTTTCTACTTTCTTCTGTTTTGTGGCATTGTACACTTATCTGCCATTTTGTTAGCTACACAATGCCAGTACCACTTTGGATCCCATCTACCTTCAGTTCTGCGTTAATTCTTCAAGGTAATCAAAATGTTCCTTTATACAATTAAAATAAATTGTCCTCGGATCTTCATGGATGTTTAGATTTCCATTCCAATTGAATAAAGATGAGCACCAAAGAGTGCTCAGACAGAATCATAAACAGATTAGAAGACCCTGAAGTAAAGATTGTACCCCATCATTTTCCAGATCCAGCAGCTGGAGACGCAGGTGATCGATGCAGAAAAACGGGCTTTCATCGCACAGCAGCAGGTGAAGATCCAAGACTAAACCTTGCTTATCTGAACTGTTAGCGTGAGTGTTTTCATGTGCGCGTTAGTGTGTGTGTGATTATGATTTCAGGTGCAGTGGATGGAGGAGAAGCTCAAGGCTCCAGATGGTCTGTCTGGAGACTCGGAGATGCATTTGTTTCAACAATGCCAGGAGCTGCAGGCCTTAGTTCAGGAGAAGGAAGACACCATCACACAGCTGGAGCAGCAGCTGGAGGAGCAGGTACTGTACAACCCGTTTTTCCTATGTTTTTTATTTCATTCAGTATCACCTGCAGTGACATATCATGTACTCATACACTTAATGGTTTCAGTCTGTCCCTCTTCTGGTTTGTGAGTCTGTGGCTGCTTGTGTTTACCAACAGAAACAAGTCAGACTTCAAGATGCAAAAACGGTGGAGGAGAAAGCAGCGAAGATCAAGGAATGGGTTATGCTGAAGTTGTCAGAGGTAAAGCCAGCATCTATATGTTTTTTTATCCTCTAAATGTTTCGCTTTGTTTGTTTTGGGCAAGCTCATTGTGACAACTTCCAGCCGTTCTGACAAGACATTAAAATATTGAAGCTGTGCTCCAGTTTGAGGTGGAGAACGCAGCACTAAGAGACAGCAACAAGCAGCAGGAGGCTCAGATCTCTGAGCTGCAGAAACAAGTCCAGGGTGAGAGATTTACTATCATTTTCTGAACACATGCAGTGAAATGTGCTTAGTAAATATCTGTGTGTGTTTGCAGCCCTTGAGCAGAAAGGTGCACGAGGAGTTCTGAGCAGACCAGGTGAGGCCCAGCGGCTCAGCAGCCTCACATTCGGATGCTTCCAGGTGAGGGGGAAGAACCCTCAGGTCCTTACTGGACCAACACCGTCCCAGAGGACCCTCAGCACACAAGGAGAGACAGATGGCAGAGACTCCACGGGTAAGTCCCGATTAGTCACAGCTAGAGATTATTGTCGGTGTGTGGGCAGAGCACAGGAAGGCAAACTTTGACGGTGAGGTCATGTCCATGGTGTGTTTGGGAAACTATTTTGCCACTCAGGCATAGTAAAGATTATTGGCTGAAGGCAAGGCAGATTTATTCGTATGGCTCATTTTATGTCCAAGACAACATTACATAAAACATTCAGAGAAACATAGAGAGAATTAAAACAAAACAGGAGAATTAAAACAAAACAGAGAAACATCTGTCCAGCAAAAATGTCACGCAGTCTGGTCTCCCATTGTCAACCAGAAATCCCAACAACTGCTCCCCATCTGACTGGTGTGAACAGAAACCTAGAATTAATATCTAAAATGATACTAAACCATGTTTTCATTGAGTCGTGGTTCTGTTTAGACAACATAAACTAACAGGATTGCCAAAGGAGTACCATTTAAACCCAGCTTCAGTCCCAGAATTACACTTTTTTGCTCCACAGTAGAAGCTGCACCAGAACTTAGATCAGACTGGAAATGAATCTAGAATATCAGGGATGAAATGGAGGAAATAAAAAAGTGAGGAATTAACAGTTGTTTTGATTATAGACATAAAATTAAGTTTTTAATCCTGACTGATTTCCAGCAGAACTATAGCTTTCTGGGAGTTTGCTTCACATGTGAGGAGCATAAAAACTGAACGCTCAGCTGTGTTTAGTTCTGACTCTGGGATCTGAAAGTAGACCTGACCCTGATGACCTGTGGGATCTGGGTTCATAACAAACCAGAAGTTCCTGAAGGGATATTGTAAGTGCTTTGTAAACAAAGAGTAGTTTTTTTTTTGTGTTTGTCATTTGACAGGAAGCCATTATAAAGATATGAGAACTGGAGTTATATGATCCACTTTCTTGGTCTTAGGAGCATTCTGGACTAACTGCAGCTGTCTGGTGGGCTTTTAAGGAGAGCTGTGAGGACAGGGATACAGGAGTCTAGTCTATAGGCCTCCATGAGAAGCTAGAACTTTGTTCTTGTTCTCGAGGCCCTTAGAACAAAATAACGTCATTTTGTTGTCGCCGGACGTGATTGAGGACACTTCTCGACGCATTGGGCTTCACAGTCACGGACCAAGTTTCACGTAAAATAAAAAGTAACTGGGTCAGTCGGTTGTACACACTGCTTCTTGTGGAGTATGACAGTATGAAAAAAACCTTCTTTTCTTGTTCTTGCGGCCTCGAGAACAAGAACAAATTTCTTATAAATTTCTGTATGGAACAAGCTTAAACGTTATGGACAAGTTTTTATCATTCTTGCTGAGACATATTTTTTTTGATCCATTCATGTTCACGTTGGAAGTGTTTGGTCCACTTGAAACAAACCCTAGTCTCCTTTTACGGGTAGTACAGTTCATCTGGAGCAGAGCAAACACTCATTCATGCCAAAGAAGTGAAAAACTGGGGTTTCTGTTCACTTGCAGCTGAGTCCTGGTCCAGTTTGCTTGCAATGTGAGCACAAACGGAGCGTCCAGGGAAGCCCATAGAGGAAGTGGCTTATATCAACGTGCTGACAGCTCGCTGCTTCTCCTGTTGCTCAAACTGAACAGATTCATGTGTAAACTATTAGGTTTGAACACTAAAGTAAAAACAGAAACCAAGAGAGCATAAACTTTGTAATGATTCAGCAGACTGGACCCACAGAAGTTCAAAACAACCCAGAACCGGCTTGGATAAGTTAAGCTGAAGCAGGTGTTGAGGGCAGCAAAGGCTCAGACATCTGGATTTCTCTGGCTGTGTGGAAACGAGGAAGACGGGCAAGAATCTTCTGGTTGTTTGTGGTTGGAAATAAACTAAGCTGAGTAGTAACATACCAGTGGTTTAGCAGACGTTTTCAGCATAACATCTGCTTCCCAGAGAGCATCACAGGTGGGCAGAATCAGCAATCCAGGCTGAAGATGAGCGGATACGTTCAAAGACATCTTGAAAAAACACATGTCATCATGAGATAAAATGTTCTCTTTTCCATTATTTACATGCAGTGAATGCATGAATGCAGCTGTTTTCAGCCCTGGCTAATCGATGAGCTAGATTTTAATCTTCCTCCTGTTTCTTTCTTCTTAGTCAGTGGTCTTTTCAGAAAACATCAACAACCCCCTCCCATTGTATAAATGCATCATACAGAATAAAAGCCTGACTGGATATTAGAGGTGTTACGGTTCTCCAAATCTTCGATTTGATTCGATTCTCGATTAAGTTTTCTTGTTATCACAGCACTGAGGCCTATGCCATTTTTAAAGTAGTCTAGTCTACAATTATGGTTTTAGTAATGAAATTATGCATTGTAAATCTTATCTCAAAAGATGGACTACATACAATAGTATCAATAGTATCAATCTTTTGTCTTTGATGCTCGAGACCTGGATGTAATTTCAATCGATTTCGATTAAAAATCCAGATCATGACACCCCTAATGGATATCAGCACACGATGACTGATTCAGCAAAGATGCAGTACTCAAGAGGACATAATCAGAGGAAGAGAGGAAAAGTAAGAAAAGGTGACATGGCGAGACATGAGATGAGTGATCATAGGACTTTTACTGGCTGGATAGAGCTCAGGGGAGAGACGGGATGTAAGACAGATGCTGAATTAGTCTTTGTTCGTGTCTCCAGGTCTGGGTCTGTGAGCGAGTCCCAGATCTGTAGCCTGGTGGTTGTTTGAGGCTGAATGAATACAAGTGGGGGCTAAAACATCCAATGTTTAATTTTATTCCTAAGTAGGAATTTGTCTTTGTCTGTTAACTTCATTATTTCCACTTTCATTCACAGTTTGCTGTAAATGATGTTTTCATGTTTGATTGACAGACCAAAGTAAACAAGCAGCCTTGGCCGAGACAGATGTTGAAGTTTTCAGGCTGAACCAAGGTGGACTCCTGTGTTCTCCAGTAGAGGACAGCAGTGGACCTGAGAGCCGTGCTGAGAATACATGTGGACCTGAGACTCATGGGGCCTCATCCAGCACTGCTTCTGAGGGGGAGGGTGCGTGTGAGGGCAGAGGGGGGGTGTGCAGCCTGGAGTTCAGCCGGCCCGGCAGCGAGACGTACCTCACAGCTTCTGATGACAGCAGCTCTCTGTTCGACGACGACATGCAGCGTGCAGAGCGTTCCAGCTTTAACCTGCTGGAACCATCAGACGGACCCTTGGGGGGCTGTAAGGATGGCGGGGCCCAGGGCCACAGGGGTAAGATGGAGGACTGCACCTCTGAGGAGCTCAACAAGCGATTCCAGTCTCAGAGACTCGACTCCTCGTCCTCCTCCAGCGAGCCAAACACCCCCAGCCCCATCCTGACTCCCGCCCTCACCCCCAAACGACCCAACCCGCCCCACGACCCGAGAGAAAACCCCGCCTCACCCAAACAGCCCCGTCTGAAGACCCCAGCGGGGTTCAGGCTGTTGAACGCGTCTCTGGCAAATAAGCACCTGAGCCAGCCGCTGGTCAGCAGCGAGGCGATTCACGGTCAGATACGCAACGCCCTCAGCATGCTGCGCCCCCTCCAACCCCACGAAACCGACCTCGACCAGCAGCCGGATGGCGGCATGGGGACGGGCAGGGACACGCCCCCGCAAATCCCACCCAGCTCACAAACAGCCCCCACCATGTCGGCCTTCCAGACGGCAGCTGAACCTGGGACAAAGACGAAGCTGGACTGCGACAGCTCGGCTCCCGGCTGCAAACCCCCCACTCCTCCTTTACACAGGCTGCCCTCCTGGGTAAGACTCATCCACAGCTCCCTACACCAAATAAAACAAGATGTTAGTTTGATTCTTTTTCACAAGTGATTTACATTCAGTCTTAAAGGTTTGGACATAACAAAATGTTTCAGTCTCATGACGTGTGGCTGTGTCTCTGTGAATAATAAAGCTTTAATAGAAATGACAACAATATTTCTTTTCCTCACAGGAAAGTCGTATTTATGCTGTTGCTAAATCAGGAATCAGACTATCAGACACTTCCTGTTCAGACCTCGCTAGCAAAGGTAAGAAAAATCTTTTCAGTCTCATTTAGAATGACTTCCGACACGTTATCTAACCGAGGTTTCATCTGTTTCCAGACCCCTCCCTGCAGTCCTCCTATCCGGCCTTCGTAATGTACACGTCCCTCATCTACAAAAACATGACTACACCAGTTTACACGACTCTCAAAGGGGTAAGTAGGGATCAGATGTTGGCTTCTCTCCAATTATGTTTTGTCTTCTATCATAATTGTTATATCTTTGTTTTGTTAGCAGAGATGGTTTAGTGGACAAGTTCTGTCTGTCATAGTCTTCGGTGTATCATGACCGTCTCCTCCTTCAGAAAGCCACTCTGCTGAGCAGCAGTCCCTTCTCTGATGAGTCCTCCAGCTCTGAGGAGTCCTCCAGCTCAGGAGAGGAGGACGGCTCCCTCTGCAGCTCCCACACCTCCTCCAGCTCCAGAAAGGACAGAAGCTCGGGCAGCCCGCGCTCTCTGAAGAGAGGTACCACTCACACCAGTTGCTTACTTTATGTGTTCGCATCGTCTTAGTTTAAAATAAAATCATTCATTGATCAATCAATAATTCTTTCTGTAGTTGTAAATGGTAAATGGACTGTACTTGTATAGCTAGTTCTAGTCACAGACCACTCAAAGCGCTTTACATGACAAATCTCATTCACCCAGTCATACCCATTCACACAGCACCTATATTAGAACATACTGGGTGCTTCGGAGCTAACATTCACACACATTCATACACCCGATAGGCACATCGGGAGGCACATCGGGACACTTCGACATGTGCCGGAGTGGAATCAAACCGCCGACCTCCTGTATTAGTAGCGATTATTAGTGAGGACTCTATCCACTGAGCCACAGTCGCCCCGTACAGAACAAGTATGAGAACAAGTTTCTGTATTTACCCGGAAGATATTTCATAACATGGAACAATGGATTTAACGATAAAAAAGATTTTCTCGGAGAAACTACGAAGGTAAGAGCGTTTTTTATAAATATCTTCTGGCTGAGCGGTTGTTGTTGTTGCTGTTTATCGGCTCATATCTCTTGAATGCTTCGGTTTGTGGACTGTGGTTGGCATGGTTGGAATCTGTGGAATCTCTGCTTTCGTTTGGTGTGTATTATGTGCGGTTTGGATGCGGGGTTGAGGCTGTGGAGCCAGAAATGTCGTACAGAAGTTGCAGTTGTGCCGTGTATCTG
>JAVQJG010061640.1:0-17872 GCA_036024015.1 Craterocephalus amniculus | reverse complement strand
TACCATCTGGATAAGTAATATTTTTGTCCAATGTTTCATACTCGCCACCATTTCGAGTTGACTCAGGGTAATGATTATTGATCCAGTTTGACCACTTGCACTCATTGCAGTCACCAGGTGGTGTTGTTGTTTCTTTTGTGGTTGTTGTGGGTTTTTCTGTGGTTGTTGTTGGTTTTTCTGTGGTTGTTGTAGGTATTTCTGTGGTTGTAGGTTTTTCTGTACCTGTTGTTATTGGTGGGATCTGGGTTGCTGAAGTTGTGGGCTTTTCCGTGGTTGTTGTTGGAATTTTAGTGATTGTGGTTGTTGTAGGTTTTTCTGTGGTTGTTGTTTTAATTTCTGTTGAATATGTTCGTGTTGAGAAAGTAAGAATAGTTGTTATAGCTTCAGTAGTAATGGTAGGTGGGAGCTGTGTTGTTGTGCCTGGCAGCTCTGTGGTTGTTTCTGTTCATTCAAAAAATATTGAATAAACAATTAAATGTGGTTAGATTACAGTTTTCTTCTAAATTAGTTTATGGCAGAGATTTAGCCGCAGATCTTTCTCTTACCATTTGTGGAAAAGACAAACACTGTTGTCGTAGTAGGTGTTGGTGTCGTCGTTGTTGTTGTTGGTGTCGTTGTTGTTGTTGGTGTCGGTGTTGTTGTCGAGATGTCACAAGGCCCCACTGTTCTGATAACGGTTCCATTTTCTCTACAAATGGCAGTGAAGCAGGTTCCATCTCCATCGTGTGTTTTATAGATTGTTTGCCCGTAATTGTAGGGAGTGCCATTATAGGAACAAGTACAAGCTGCAAAATCAAGACAGAATCTTACTAAAATCTTTATCCAGAATATCTATACTTTTTTCTCTTCCTTCATTCCATTCATTCATTCATGTCCTCTTAAGACAGCATCAGCCAATGGAACAGTCAAAGGCAGATTCATACAGTTCATGCTACTCACCGCTGACATTATAGGTGCAGGTTGCCTTTGATGAAGAACAAGAACTGGGAAAGAAATTACACTAAGGTTTTACTTTCATAAATGACATATCTAGTATGTCTAGATCAGTAATGTCTACATTTTTTCACAACTGCAGATTTGTTATGGGTATTGATATCTTACCAGCTGTAGCAGTTTGTCTTTGAAGGTATGGATTCCCCATCTTTATAACGCTTCCCTTCATCATCATAGCATGGGCATTCTGACACACAATTCATGGCATCTTCATCCAGATAAGGACGTTCAGTTGGGCAAGATGGATAGCAGCCTGAAGAAGTTAAATGTTGATAATTTGGAAAGGTAGTTTTTAGAAAGTCTGGCTTGATCCCTTTGAGTTTATGACAACTCATCAAAATGTCAGAGCAGCACTTTACTCAGATACATACTGAGTCTTTGCTGAACAATTACAATATAAAACATGGATTATTTCTCTCTTAATTTTCACCTTCCAAGGCAGGAAGTTTATTGTAGCATCTCCCAGAAGGATTCCTACATGTCTTCAGGCATGGTTTTCCACATGGTGCATAATGCCACTCACACTCTCCATCAGCATTGTAATAGTCACAGAATACAGCTAGAATGATTAAAAAAAAATCATAAAATCAAGGACAAATGAAATATAACAGATATATTGATGAGTTTAGTGAGCAGTTTACATCATTGTATTACAGACACAGCCTGCCTTTGGTGTAGAAAATTTTCCCTTAAAAATCAAAGCTTACAAATGATGAGTCTATAACTCCATGCTGAAAATATGTAAATATAACTACTGCATGTAAGGAGCAATTTATCCATTTAGATGCTTAAAAGAGCAACAGCGTATTACATTACTAAAGGTAACAAAAGAAAACCTGCTAACTTAGATATAACGAGAAAACATCCAATTACGAGCCAGTGGTTTTTGTCTTCTTTCCCTGGTATGAAAATAATTAAAACATGTTTGGATTATTGCATTCTGGACTCTGTATTCCTGTATTTTCTTTAACCTGGTGACCATGTTTTCTGTTGCATTGAGATATAGAAAGTAGGCTTTGTCTGTATATCAGGGGTGCTTTCATCACCTGAAATGTGTACAGAAGAGAAAATGTCTCTAAACTACAGTCTTTGGTATTAATTATGTCTTCTTTTTATTTACTATATACATTTTCTGACAACAAGAGATAGATCTAAATTGTGGAGCATTAACAAAGAAAGTTTAAAAGTTATTTAGTCACATTTAATTTTATTGAGAATTGGCAACTTATTTGAAATTTTAAAAAAAGTTTTAGAAATGATATTGCATAGCCTAGGACTGATTATTTCCTAGATGTGCCTGATGATTATTATCCAGATAGCGAAATATAAAAAAGCTGTGCTTTGTAGAAACTGGGAAAAGGAAGGCGCTGGACAGCCTCTATGGTTAACTGTTGTCGGATCTAAAACTGGCCCATAGTTATTAGCACTTACAATTCCAGCAGGGTGAAGTACTTACGATACAGAAGTGATGTATGAGTGTATTTGATTGAGTGAATGTGACAGTGGTGTAAAAGCGTTTTTCAACATTTGAAACATAGTCCATTTACCATCTCAAGGCAACTATAGTTTATTATAGTTAATACCCCTGGCCAAGCATCCAGCTCAGTAAAGACTCAATCTGGTGATTGTGACATCGATTAAGATTTTACTGTTTTTATTTCCTGATGCTTTTCTCAGTCTACTCAAATTTTAAAAAAATGCTTACGGCAGATTTTGGGAGTTCTCCATTTCACACAGGTTCCGGCCTCGTTACAGGCTGCTGCATAGGCTTCAACAATTGAGCAAAAACACTCACAATTCCCCTCAGGATTGCAAGCATGTGAGTCTTTTACACAGTCATCATAATAACTCTGGAAAGGCACCTTCATGAAAAAAAGTCATATTAAGTGCAAGCAGAGCATGGATTATGTCCTGCCTAACTGTTTAGATCAACATTGAGATTGTGTGCTATGAAGTAATCTTACCTTAGAGTGACATGCTTCAAACGCGGTACCTTTGATAATGCTGCAGTGTTTTTCAGCCCATGCTCGCTTGTGTGAACATGAACCACATGTATCGTCTGTTGTGTTTGTGTCCTGGCAGTTAGGTTTGACTTTCCAGCTGTTTCCAAACTCAAGCGCTTCAACCACAACCCCATTACTCCTTGTTGTGAAATCATTCTTGATATTACCATCAAAATTTCCACACAAACCACAGACTTTACCCTAAAGAGATAAAATGAGAACAGGTTAATTTGTAAATAGCATCGCGATGACCTTTTCAACCAACGAGGTCTATATTTGCTCGTTCACCTTGAGTTCGGAGCTGAGTCTGATCATGAGTGTTGTTTTCATATTCCAAATGAGAACGAGACCATTCTTTGCCTCTATGACGAGATATAAACCCATAGTGTGGACTTTAAAGGGTATGTCCATCCCTTTGCTTTGCTGGGTAACTTTGACATTTTCTGCTGACAAAACAATTTCCTTATTCTGAAAGAAACAAAACATACTCATAAGTAACCCTGTAAAATTATACCGAATATTAAGGAAGTTTACTTTTCATAGTAGTGTTTTCTTATATGAAGAAGGTGCATTGTATTTACAAAAGAAAATATATCCCACAAAATCTCACTTTTATCACTTAGTATCTCATAGTCGCTACATCTTAGCCAAAGCTGAAATGCTTAATGTTCTTATAAATTAAAATAATTAAATTCTGTTATTTAGCTGAAAAGCAACACTGATATGTTAATATTCTTTATTCTAAATCAGGTAGCGACATCATCTGGATTGTTCTCAACCTGTTTTCTAATAATGAGATCATGAATGTTTTAAGCAATGCTATTCTATGTATATTAAATTTGTACCCCCAAGGTTAGCTTTATCGGTTTAAAGCAGGTGCTGTCAGTATGATCACAGTCGATGGGCCCAGTCTCGACCATGAAGGTGCCATTCATATCATCTCCACAGTAATCCTGCAAATAGTCCGACGTGAGTATCAAAAGTTATTTTAACAAATCAAAAGGACTCAACATAACTACACATTATACCTGAGCGAAAATGTAGCCACAATCGCCATTAAAGGCAAATTTCTTGTCATCGAAGGTGGTGTAATGCCCCTCTCCATGTACGGTACAGGTTCTACCACAGTCATTATCGGTGCATACCCATTTTCGGTTTTGGCATGTGCTAGAAAATATATAAAGTTAAATATTGTCATCTGAAAAAAGGCCCATTAAAATGTTATGTGACAGGTCATTAAAGCTCACCATTTGTTGCACTCCACAGTTATGGTTTGTCCAGGATTATAGAGTTCTCCATTGTGTGGGCAGGGACAGTTTTCCTCCTTCACACAGCCTCCTCTACCATCTGACAGCAAGCCATCACGACAGATGCAGCCAGAGATACACTGTTTACTTACCTGCACAGCACAAAAGCTATTTAGTTAACTTGTATGTGAATCTTTTGCATTATCATAAATGTGAACTATAGTGCAAGCGCTCAGCCTTACACAATGTGTGTCCAGTGTCTGGCAGCTGTTTTGGCATTCAAAGCCCTTGTCACCCAGCTTTGCATTAGAGCAGTTGAAGAAAACCTTTTGCGCGGTACATGCTGATGAGAATAATAGTGAGTTAAAGGGGACATTACTGTTTGTATTTTTTTTTTGTAATGGTGTTCTTTACAAAATAATTTATACTTACATTCAGAAAGCTGCTCTCCTGTACAGCTTAATTTCCCACTATGGCATGTGCTGAAATCATAAGATACGTTTGATCACTGCTGCATGTTTCTTTCATTAAATTTACTTCCATGTTTTCATTTCATGATATGGGTGCGTATGGAACCGTGAGCACTGTATCGACTGTATTGAACAATACAAAGATTTTATTAACTTCTCCACTGATGATGAGATCAGTGTTGAAAGCTCAGTGGATCTGAGCTCAACTACTCTGTCTAGGCTGCATAATTGAGCACAGATCCAGATCACCTCCAACATGCTTTCACCGAAGGAGGGGTCATGTTAACAGAACATTTTTTATAACGTTTCTGACTAAAAAGTCTGAAGACCACAGTCATTTTGAGAGAATACAACATTGGATAAAAAAAAAATGCACTTAAAGCCCCAGTGTGTAATATCCATTACATCTTACGGTCAAACTGCAGATTTGCAACAACTTCACCCTCCCTCCCCGCTTCCCCCACCGCTTCTCGCCTTCTAAGAATATGGTAGCCGTCTACTACGTTGTCGGACACTCGTTGAGACTATCAGAGCACTTCAGTGTGGAAAAAAGCAGGTTTTTAGGGCAAACTGAGACGCAGAGGTAATTGCCCAATATTTACCATCAGCTGGGCTGCTAGCTGCCTGCCCAGCTAAATACTGGAGCGATCTTGAACGCTCCTTTCCCCATCACTCACTTGTATGACAGAAAAGATGTCAACAGACCCCAGGTTAAAAAAAAGCAAAGTTCTGCTTTAAGTATGGTTAATGTTTCACACTAAAAATGTAGCATTTCAATATTACCTATTCTGATTTCCGTCATACATATCACATTTACCTTTTTAGTAAGAAGAAAGAAAGTAAGAAGAGAATCATGTTTTATTCGCAGAGCAGATCAGAGCTCTCTCCATTTATCAAAAGCTGCTCCGATGTTGACTCTCACTTTAATGTACTCAAGTTAGGCCCTTGTCTTTGTCTTGCAGTTGTATGTGTTAGTGTGAGAGGCACTTGTGGCCAAAGGTTATTGTTATCCATTTATAGTTGTCAGTGTTGTCTCTATGACGCTCTAATGGCGGCGGAGTAAACAATACTATACTGGCAGCGGCCAGGTTAAGTTGCAGAAGAAAGATGACTATAGAGGCAGCTGAAGTGAATAGAGATTGGCTAATCCTACTGGACACATCAGGCAACTGTAAGAGGATGTTGGGGAAAGTAAATAATGTTAATTTGCATTTCAACTTGCGCAATGCACCTTTAAGTGTTTAAACTAATATTTGTAATTAATTTAAAAAAGTACAAGTAAAGAACCACCAAAATTAGTTTTTTGTATCAAACCATGACACTAAAGTAAGGAACCGAACCGAATGGTAAATTCAATAAAGTCATTGGACCCCTATTAAATATTTATAAATGGGATGTCAGACATTCAAAATATCAACTTCTTCAGTTAACTAACTATCATAGATCTTTTATTAGTTTCTAAATGTCCATGATATGATATTGATCTGTTTTAATACTCATGTTATAGAGTAAGGAACTTGATTTACTTATCATATTTACTCACCTGAGGTCAAATGATTTAACACACACATGTACAAGCTTATATAACCTCCTTTTACACACTTTCTCTAATACCACTTTATACACCTCACCTTAATCTAGAAACAAACATACAACCCAGAAGAGCAAATATCCCTCTCTGCTCTTGTACCGTTTCTTAATATTCTAGTTTATCCTGAACAGCTGTTGAAAATGGCTGCTTGTAGAATCAGGAAGTTCCTGTTTTTTTGCTTTTTTTCAATTTAATGCTGTTTAACATGTAATTAACCTGTTAAGTTTAACAGCCCTAGGATTAACATAATCCATGCAAAATTCTTACCAAGTTTGTCCACTGACTCTAGTGACGGTCCCAGGCTCTACCACTGTGTCTCCAAGATGACAAGGGCAGTGTGAGGCTTGCACACACTCTTTCTTCTCATTGAGATAAGTTCCGTTCGCACAACCACAGCCATCAAGTGGGGTAAAATCAACCCCACATGTTATGTCTGACTGACTAAGAGAGCGGCAGGTGCGACCACAGTTTGTCATCTGGTACTCATACACAAAAGGCGAGGGGCAGTCAGTTGTGTATTTCTCTGTGGAAAAAAGATGGGATTGGCTAGGGAAGTGGGTAAATTTTTCAAGCAAAAAAACTACTTCATTATTTCCAGTTTACCAATTGGGTAAAACTTACGGCACGGAAGGCTTTTCCTCCATCCATTCAGTAAGATGCCTTCAGCTGCACATGCATGGACGTAAGCAGATAGTGCAGCACACATACATTCCTCAGTCTTCTCACAGGCACAGGTGTCATAAACACAAAACTGCAAATAGATACAAGGACATCCTGAATGAACAGCTGTAATTTTCATTTATAAAAATACAATGTTTAGATTAATATATGGAAACTTGATAAATGGAAATATATAATTAGATACTTTTTCATAATCTTTTGGGTTTATTTCAGTGTGACAAGATGAAAAAATCCCATTTGGCTCTGACAGAAGGGCACACCAGTTTTTGGCATATTTCTCTATAACAGATAGTGAAACAAATCATTAATGAGTCAATGAATGAATAATAAATTACAAAATAAATAAAGGAATACATAGAAACCTATTTAATAAAACAATGTAAAGAATGACGTGAAAGTAAAGACCATGATGTTTGATCTACCTCTGTCGATGCTTAAAGAGCAAGGTTCCCCAACTGTGTCTTTCACATCAGAGCAGGTTGATTTGGTTTTCCAAGTGTTGACAAATGACACAGCTGTACCTTCAATCAATCCACTTGTAGTTCTGAAGTCATCCTTTTCAACATCATTGAAATCTCCGCAAAGACCTAAATAGATAACATTACAATTTAACTTAACAACCAATATAAACCCTCTCTGAAGGGGTCCATGCTTTACAATTCATGCAAAAAGATATTTATATGATCATAAAAAGTAATACACACCACTGAGATTTCCCTTCATGAAAACATTGGCTTTAATGTAGACCTGCATAACAGGTATGAGCTGAATCTCAATATCAAGCCCAAAGGTGGTGTGGATCACAGTAAAAAACGTAGATGGGGCGAAGACCGTGATGCCATCTGTGAAGGAGAAAAAAATCCCCACTGAGCAAATAAAGTAAATGTTTTGATTTCCAATAAGGAACCAATTTCTTACCTAGGAAGAGAGGGAGCTGAGAGGGTTGGTTTTTAAAAAATACCTTTCCACTGTCTTTGATTTCAAGCAGCTGCAGGGAAAAGTGGGTTGTTACGTAACAGCAAATATTTAATCTATTTCCAATAGATATTACATGAAGAGAGTTAAACACTTTATTTTTAATGTAGCTACATATTATAGATTTACCTCTTCCTTTTGGTTTACTAAAGTGACGGCAGACAGGCACGATGATTTATCTGATATGCCACATTTACCCAAATCACCTTGGATACTGATGGTCCCATTAGTTTCCTAAAATCAAGAAGACAAAAACATACTTAATTTGGTTGTTTTTTATTTAAATTTGACATAATTCAGTGTGTAGATTATAGGATTGATCTGTTTTTGCATTATCATTTTTTATTTTAGCACTTTCCGGTTCGATTTCCTCACCTTGGACAAAACATATGAACATTCTCCGTGGAAAGTATAAACTTTATCATCATAGGTAGAGATGTGAGATCCACCCAGAATAAAGCAGATACCAGGACAGTCCACATCAGTGCAGCTCCACTTCCCCCTAGTACAGGTGCTGGAACAATACACTCAGTTTAGTTGGACATATGTTTGATGGACCATCATGAAAACACATTTTGTAAATTAAGAGACAGAGATTGAAGAAATTACCAATTTTTACAGGCCTTAAAGAATGACTCCCCAGGTTTGTATGAAATGCCATTGTTAGAGCAGAGGCACTGATCAATAGGGACACATCCATTTTGTGAAATGTCATCAAAGACCGTCCCTGTGAGAAACAGTAAAAGTGAATATAATGTACAAAATGCTACTCAGGTCCTATAAGAGTCAGAAATGTGAAGGCACTACACAGAACTCCCATAATCAAAAATTTCTCTCATAATATGTTTCTCCTCATTTCACCTTTGTTTTAGTCTATGAAATGAAGTTTTGTTGCCAACACATTAGTTCAAATCCAGATCAACCAATGAATAAATCATGAAGGCAGAATTAGACTGCCAGGTCATTGTCACAAATGAGAAGTTGTTCTTAATTGACTTATATGGTATAGTATAGTATTACACAGATAGACAGACAGACGGATAAAAATCCCCTCCCCCCAGCAAACTGAAGAGAGGTGGCTGAAAAAAACCCCAGGGCGTGGTGGATAGTGTGTGGTGGGTGTTGCTAAGTAGAGATACCCATGTGTCACAACACCCAGTGTTGCATGGTAACAAAACAAACAAATTTTGCTTAAATTTTGAGGTCCTTGTGCAAAACAATCTCATGACCATGACATGAAGTTACTTGTATAATTCAGATGTTTCTACAACATGAAATATTTTGAAATCCACTCCTGAGATGAATGGGATCAGGATAGACAATGTAGGACAGGGGTGTCCAAAGTCGGTCCTTGAGGGACCCTGTCCTGCAGGTTTTCCATGCATCCCTGCTTCAAAACACAATCAACTAGACCCAGTTTGGTCCAATTGTAAAACAATACACAACATCTTAACATGAACTTAATGTTTGTAAGTAACAGCTATGATAAAACATTTCTGTTCAGAGTGGGAGTTACAACACAGCTTTGCTGAGAAAACTGATCAGACGGAATAACAAAAACTAGTTCAGTCTCGCAGTGTTCTTTGATAATACATTGTTATTGAAGTGATAAATTACTAACTTTACAGAGAATACAAAAACAAACCATATTTGACTATATTCAGATATTAGGTTCAGAGATTAAATATATGGTCAGGTTGGCAGTTAGCTAACATCTGCTCAGCAGTAAGATTAAATGACAATATTTAACTTGCAGCAGCAACAAAACCACATAAAAACACAACACTATCCAATATATTTGTATTCACAGAAGGCCTCAAGATCTATATAAACAAAGACAATATCAAGTTACAAAGGAAAGACTCAAAATCACTTCTCCTTCTAAAAAAATCAAGAGGGCCAACTTGGATGTGGGCACAGTCTAATGGTCCAGCCGCATGTTTCTACAAATCCCAACAAGAGACTATTCCTATGTCGTGACACAAGTCAGCCAGTGGAAAAAAGAAAAACGATACTGTGGGTCCTCCCGGCAGTGCTTCAAATGCAGTTTGTTAGAATTGACTGTTCCTGACTGAGAGCAGCCACCAAAGAGCTGGAAAGAGCCTCTGACAAGTGGCCATGACTGCTAGTGCATAACCACAAAAGAGGAGGACAGAGAGGGCTTTGGAGGCAGAGCTGCTGTTCTTCAGAGAGGAAGGAGAAGGAGGGGCCTGCAACTTACATACTTTCATATTTTCAAGCTATTATTTCTCAAATTTACCAAGTTTTTCTTTTAAGATTTTTTTAGGCGACTTATGTTTAGCCTCTGACAGCATCTTTACACACTCATGCCTACTTTTTCAAACTCAGAACATACCTTCCTCTGTCTCCTAAGGTCTTGAATATTAATATTAACATTAAATTGAATAAGAATAAAATATTTCCCTCAACAACTGTGAAGGAATTGCCTGACTATCTTTTGAAGGTAGGTTTGTTAAAAAATGAAACCTGTTCAGGGGATAATTATGTGTGTAAAAAAGGAGATATGGCACCATCCATGTACAAACTTTAACCAGATGAACTGTTAAGGCCCATCTATGCTCGACGCAGATGACGGATACGCAGACACATGGAAAGTTTCATCCATCTTCTGCGTCAATTACGTGTGTATTTGGTGCGTTTTCAGGCTCCTTGCGCATCAGTCACTTGACACAAAAGACGGAATAATACCACCTGAAACCGCGGTGTCAGTGTTGAGCATAGTGGAGCAGAAACAAACCAGAGAAGAAGAAGATAAACGGGAAGAGGAAAACCATAGTTTGAAAAATGAAGAAAGCGGAAAAACATTACACTTTAGTGTGTGTGTGTGTGTGTGTGGAAACACTTTGATCTGCCAACATTTCTATTCCCCTAGAACAGCAGAATTTTTTCTTTAACTTTCTGAAATTTAGCTCAAGATTTTATTGCCATAAAGCTACTTTGACACTCTCTGACAGCTTTCAAACTTAACCCGCCTTGCTAAGCAGCCTAGATCGATTTTAGGAAAAGTCACAAACTGAGAGAAACAGGGATTTTATTTTAACAGAGATACAAGTATTTGAAGAACATAAGGGAGGAAATGACCCCCTGGACAGTTCTAGTGTTTCACAATTTCTTTTGATGATTTGATAAAAGAAGCAACAAAGTTATTATTTTGTTATTTTCAAGGCTGAGAAACTTACCGGATGGGCAGAAGCATCCATCTATGCAGTGTTCATTACACACCAAGCTTCTCTCCTGGTAGCTGCAGGTGTCAGTGCAGGGACTTCCACATTCCATGTATTCCATGTTGAAAGGGCATGTTTTTGCTATCCAAAACATAAAGTGTTTTGTTTTGTTTTTTTATCTTTTCTGACAAATATTCAACTTTCTTAATCTTCTCATTATGTAACTTCTTACCACACAGTTGTGCAGTCTTCCACTGCTGTGGTTCCCCGCCTGCATGAGCACACTGCCGGGAGTACTCTGACACAGTTGAACAGATGCATGAAGTGCTGTTCCTGTTACAGTTGCATATGTCTGTCTGGCAGGCTTCAATGAAGAAGTCTTCATTTATTAGGTTTTTACAGCTGAGAAATGCAGATCCCGTCAGGAGTTTGATGCAAGGGTCTCTCTGTGGGTCGAAGCATGACATACAATTCGATTAAAACACTTGTAGTGTGTTGCATCCTGATAAGAAAATAAAGTTTCCCCACCTGATTTACACAAGTGCGGGTGACTTGAGAGTCGATCTCTTCACAATTTTCAGTAGGACCATCAACTTTCCATTCCTGAGCATAATCTTCAGGACTTTTAAGAGCTCCTGTATTCAGAGGATAAAGATAGTTTATAGAAAATGTTTAATGGTTAATTTATTCTAGTTTTAAAAAGATTCACTCAATAATTACTTTCTTTTCCCTGCTTCAGCATTCAGTATTTACCTGACTGGATGAACTCATCATAGAGCTGCATTCCATTGAAGTCACCACACAGACCACAGGTTTGATTCCTGAATTTTGTATCCAGCTCCACCTTAAAATCAGTTATGAACATGTTTTAAGCATGCAGTATACATTTGCACAAACTACAATCAGTATGATTCATTTTCTTTGGTTAGTTTGGTCAGATTGTGCACAGAATGTAACAGAGCAGACACAAATAAATTTACCCAGAGAGAGTCCACTCTATTCCACATAAGGATAAGACCCAACGTTGCTTCCAGTTTTACATAAGTGCCACTTTCTTCAATGTCAATGCCTGCCTTGCTGTATGGAATGGATACACTAAAGAGAGACAAATAAATCATGGCAATAAGATATTAACCACTTGTCAAGTACAGTACATCAGCTGGAAATAAAAAAACCTCAGTTAAACACACTCACGATTCATCTTCGACTATGATCGAAGTGTTGGCCAGCTCCACAGAGATCCCATCTAGTTTCATTTTGACTCTCTTGATGGTGGTTACTCCATTTACTTTCTGTCGCTGGACCTGAATATTGAAACTCTCATAGCTGGCCTTACACTGGGATGTTAGGACATAGTTGCAAGTGGAGGGGAAGTGGAAAAAATCTCCATCAAAGGTCCTGAAGTGGTAATTTCCCCATGTGCTGCAGAACTGGTTGTTGTGAGAAAGTCTCACTTCTAGTTTTAGGGATAAAAATAAGTGTTAAATTATAGTTCAGACTACAGTTTATTTGTAATGTTTTCTTAAACTCAGAAAATCTTTTACCTGCAATTTCTGGCATTTTGGTCACTTTCTGAGTCATACCTAATGAAAAAAAGAACAAATACATTACTATTGCAGCTGAATAAAATTAAAAACCTTTATATGGTTTAGTAATATTTCTTCTAAGTACAATGATGTATGTAGCTCTTATTATTTACCTGTAGCGTACATACCATCGGTGGCTCCAGACAGTCCAATGCAAAGGCTGAGCCATGGTATTACCCATTTAAGAGGCATCCTGACAGCCCCTGTGGTCCCTGAGCCGTCTTTGACTTGATGAATATTCAAGCCAACTGGTACATCACTATGAACATCATGTTATATAGAGCTTGATGTTTGCAGTTTAGGAGGGGTAAAGAAAAGATTCTGGGTGTCAACCTTTGTGTTTTTTGTCTCTATAAAGATCACACCCATAATGAGTTTATATAACGACACTTCATCTGTTCGAATTTCATTATTGTGAGTTGTACTTCAATCGATACCAGGAACATTTGTGTTGTTACAAAGTAAATCCATAAATCAATGTGTCACTGAAAAAACATTTGCCACTGACTTACAGACCAATGTTTGACAACAGTATGACAACATAACGACTCTGCCTAATATGTATGTTTTCTCGGTCCAGTAGTTCTCCAGTCCAGTTCATTTACCTCCCCATGTTTGAATCAAATTTGGCCCATTTCAGGATATTATAAAATATCATTTTATCATTAATCTTTAAGTTGCTTTTATAAAATAAACATGTAATTAAAGATTTGAAATGGATCATTTCATCTGATTATGAATCCGAAAACTAAGCAAAGAATCTTTCATTATACAAAGTTTTTCTGATATTTTTTAATCTTATATTTAATAATCTTTACATAAGTTGACAGTTGAATGATTTTTTACAATTAAACCCGGTCTCTTGTTGCTGACAGACAGACATAATGTAATAAAATGGGCAAGTAGTCCTCATTCCCCAAAATGAAATGAATAACACTCTATAAAAAATTTTACATAAAAAACTTTTTCAAGTTTCAACCTCGATTTAAAACTGCAGAGGGTTTCAGCAGAACTGCAGGTCTTCTGGGAGTTTGGTTCACATGTGAGGAAACTAAACACTGCCTCTCCGTTTTTAGTTCTGAATCTGGAAGCTGAAAGAGAACTTGACCCTGATGACCTGAGGGATCTGAACAGAAGTTCCTGAATGTATTTTGGACCTAAACCATTCAGAGCGTTGTGAAACTAACAGCAGAGTTTGAAGTTGAGTCTTTGACAAACAGGAAGCCAGTGTAAAGATATGAGGACTGGTTTTATTCACTTGAACCAGGAAAAAGTGATCCCTTTTTCCTGGTTCAAGTGAGGTCTGGTAACCGAGTATCACTTTGATGAATATGTATTTTATATTAGTCTAACCACTATACAAATGAAAGCGTTCCCATTGTTTAGAATGGGTTATTTATAAACACGCAGGTGACAGCAAAGGAGTACACAACCGAAAGCTCCCATATTGCATCACCATCTTTGAAAAAATGGCCAAAACTGGACAACCCTGTGTTACACCTGTGAATCACCCAACATGAAGTGGGCCGTTCACTGTGCCAGTTTCCATACTCGCCTGTATTTCAGTGTCCAGATGGTGGACGTTTACTTGCTTGATTTGGGCAAATTTTTCACAATAACAGAATATATCATTTGTGCTAATAGAGCATTGTATTTGCAAGTATAAAAAGCTTCATTTGTATATCCAGGTGAACTTTATGGAGGTGAAAGGGTTGTTTATTTTGGCGTCCATCAACAATGAACATGGTAGCCTTGTTATTATGAGTAATTTGTCAGAGTTGCAGCCTTTTACCCGCTTTGGAAGTCAGAAAACCGAAGACGTCGGTGTGTTTGGGATGGCTGTTTTCAGGGAAATTTACTCATCCGATCACAGTCTGATGATCTAATGGGGAGGATTAGTGCTGCATATTGTAGCATATATGATCTCAAATGTTATGGAAACCCCATATGGTAACAGCTACCTACAGAAGATTCCTCATTCAACTCAGGTAGGGAGATGGTGCAGTGTTTAAAACACAACCGACAACAATATGAGATTGCTTCTTGTCTATATTTTAAAAGTTACAGTAGCAAAGTTATTATTTACTATATATACATAAATGTGCACAAAGGAATCCATTGCAATTTCTTTTTTCTTTCCTTCTCGTTTTAGACTAGAAGCTATTGTCTGTCTGTCAAAATAATCCATAAACAGAACAGCTTCTCCGTGTTTTAGATGGTCGGATAGGCTACAGCGCCTCCTACCGCACAGGAGGAGTTCTAGGCTTATTTAGTTCTTGATGTCCAGTAGTGAATCTCCACTGTGGTTCAGTCAGAATCAAGGCAGGAGGATGAATGATCCAAAATCTGGGCCTATACAAGGCAGGACCAACAATTAGCAATAGAATATGTTTAGATCAAACAATTAGCAGTAGCATATCTTTAGCTCATTAAATCCAAAAGAATGAATGCAAAACATTATATGAACGTAATCTAAAATTGCTAAATCAAAATGCAAACAATACAACTAATCCAATCATCAAAATAAATCCATAAACATAACAGATTTGAGTCAGATAATAGCGCTCTTTCCAGTTAAAAATACAAAATACATAAACAGGGGCTTCCCATTACATCTTAATTGCAATAATTTCAAACATAATACAATCACACAACACAAAAAACCCCAGAGGCTACCATTAGCATGCTAGCATCTGGCTAACAAACATTACAACTCACTAGTTTCCTCTTCATTTAAAGTAAAAATGGCTGTTCAGGCACACAGTTGAAGATACCTAAGAAGTTCAAAGGCATACCAGTCAATAACACTGAATATGAAGAATGTTACATGAGTTTAAGGGCCAGAAGCCTACCTGCTGCAGCTTCATAGGTAGCCTCCTACCCCATTCAAACCCACATGAGAAATGTGCTGTGTCTCATTCCAAGGGCAGCGCACTACCAAGTGCGGATTCGTAGGGTGCATACGTCACAGTGGCGTGCCGAGCACTGTCCCGATTCCAAAGCCTCCGAAGGAGCCTCCGAATCCACCCTCAAAACCCGCACTTCGTTTAACTTGAAAAGAAGGATACAGGAGATGGATCCTTCGCGGCCTCTCCTATCCCATAGTTCATTGCGAACAAGTAACAGCAGTGCCTGTCATTGGGCAACGGCTGCAGGATGACAATTAGCAGGAACAGGAGGATGTTTTAACTGTAGCTTTTATGTTAACAGTACAGCATATAAAAGAAGTTTGTAAAACTGTGGCATTAAAATAATGCAATATGTAGTATTTTTGGATTTTTAGGAAAATAATGAAGCGTTCACATGCCTAAAAAAAAACAACAAACAAAAAACATAAAAAAGTAGACGTCTAGATTTCTGTTGCACGGATGACATCATCAAAATTGCATTACCAGACTCGCAGCCCTAGGGACAGAGGAAATGCAGCTGCCAGCAGGCGATCAGACGTGGCTTTTTTTTTATCAATGGGAAAAAAGCCAAATGCTGCCCGGCTTTGAAAAACCCATGTAAACTTGCTAATTTCAATGGGAAAGCAGCTTAACTGACAAAGCATCTTTTTATTCATAACAACACACCGCCAGTTATTGTTGTTGCTGTACTTTGTATTGAAGAGTCATCTACTGATTTTAGGACTACACTGGTTTGAACACAGACAGAATGAATGATTTCGACATTTTCTAAGACTTCTAACCAACAACTTTAATTTATTTATGTAGTGGATATCCACAACGGCACTTTTCATTTTGCCGTCATTGTGAATGACAAGTTTGTATTACCTGCGATTTAATATGCTCTAATAAAATTTTTTGATAGCTTAATAACTTCTCCCTAGGAGTGAGTGTGTGCGTGAGTGGTTGTATGTCTCTGTGTGGCCCTGTAAAGGACTGGCTACCTGTCTCTCACCTGATAAATGCTGTGATAGGCTCCAGCCCACCAGCAAACCTTTTTGGAATAAGCGGTACTGAAAATGAATGAATGAAAAGAAATTATCACTTGAGCAAACAGGTAAAATACTTGTTTCTAACGAATAATTTGCATTTGCACAAATAAGATGCTCGATTGTGGCTTCTCGCACTGCAAATTCACCACAAATGCACCGCCCCAAGTAAACATCCATCAAGGTGTATGAGGGGCCGTGCGGGACATTATCCAGAATTACCCTCTCATTGCCGCATGTTAAACTTAAGTCATTCACACACTATACTAAAACCTCTCATAAACCATAGTAAAACAATTCACACATTGATGTGAAACCTCTCACACACCGTACTGAAATCCCTCACAAACTATAGTAAAACCTCTCACACACTGTACTGAAATACTATGCTCTCACACAATATAGTAAAATGCTTTCACACACTATAGTAAAATGCTCCCACACACAATAGTAAAATGCTCTTACACTATAGTAATATGCTCTCACACACTATAATAAAATACTTTCACACACTATAGTAAAATGCTCTCACACACTATAGTAAAAAGCTTTCACACACTATTGTAAAATGCTCTCATACACTATAGTAAAATGCTCTCACACACTATAGTAAAAAGCTTTCACACACTATAGTAAAATTCTCTCACACAATATAGTAAAATGCTTTCACACACTATTGTAAAATGCTCTCACACACTATAGTAAAAAGCTTTCACACACTATTGTAAAATGCTCTCATACACTATAGTAAAATGCTCTCATACACTATAGTAAAATGCTCTCATACACTATAGTAAAATGCTCTCACACACTATATTAAAATGTTCTCACACACTATCGTAAAATGCTTTCACACTTTATAGTAAAATGCTTTCACACACTATATAGTAAAATAGTAAATAAATAAATTAATGAATTGACAAATTTTTTTGTTTGTTTGTTTGTTTGTACTGTATTCTCATTGAGACTACACCAAAATATCTTAATTTAGATGCATTCTACATTGAATTTAGACAACGTGAAACAGAAAATCGTACCGGCGGATCAACAGTGCAGAGAAAAACCTGGGGCCTGTACTATGAAGGCGGATTTTCTCTTATTGACGTAACTTTAGGGTTAACCCGGGATTTTCCGTCCTACGATGCTGGTTCACTTCTGATCGGGGTATATCACTTATGCTGGACGCCTAACTTGGTCCGGACCA